>CAVMBE010000038.1:0-268120 GCA_963674455.1 Lecanosticta acicola | reverse complement strand
TGCAAAACGCCGTGTTCGAGCAGAACCACCTACACCGAGATCATCGACGCGCTTGAAGCAACTTGGAATCCTGGAGCAGCGATCTTGCTGTGACCACATCTCGTCAATGGCAGGATTTGTGGTCGTTTCGTTTCCTGCCGGGCTGTCGCTCAGCATTATTCTCTCGATGCAGGAACGACGAGCGATTGCAGCGTGTCGCAGCCCGATAGATGGCAGAGACGCCTCCGGTGGACGGCTCGCAGGATTACTTCATTGCGCTTCGAGTGCTGATTTTTTCAAGCCATTGGTCCTGCTCCACGACAGAACCCATAGAGCAATTGACTTTCTGTGTCTGTGTACCTTAGGCAAGCGCCTTCCGTCAGAATGCACTCCAATGTGACTCCATCAAATTTTCATGTCCGCTTAACAAGCTGTTTCGGCCCGTTGTCCCGCCACCACCCACCACCGCCCTGCACTGCTCCCGTGGGCTGTGGCGGTGGAGTGAGAGCTCTCCGTTGCCAACCCACGACGACGACGGCAGACTACTCACGGACTCCCGCCATCGCCGCGCAATATATATAATTCACGCCCTGCGTCTCCGAATCTCCAGGTGCCCGCAGCTCTGGAACAACTCTCGGAAACTCCCTGCTCGAACCCACACTGCAAGGCGCATCGCGCCAACATCACATCCAACATGGTTGTACGTCTGGCCTAACCGCGCCCTACAATGCCTGCCATGAGAAGGCCCTCTCTAACACTTTCCAGCTCGGCCGCGTAGCCCACTATGCCTTCGACGCAGTCCTCATCTCCGCGTTCCTCGCCGGTGTCAAGCGGTCCACCGGATTAACGTGAGTCTATCGTCTAATCTCTCCCAAAAAGGCCAGACGTTCTGGATGTCTGACCTAACGCCTCAAGTCCCAGCATCAAGCCCGACACTTTCTCCGAATCCCCTTCTATCAAGAAATGGATCGAAAACTACCTTTGGGTTGGAGAGACGATCATGGACCAGAGTGTTGCTCTGATGAGTACGAGTGGGTATTTTGAGAGGAAGCGTTGAGGACATGAGTTACGGTCGGATCTTTGGAGTAAGAGGAGCTGGATGAGCCGTTAGACGTGAGGGCTGGGAAAATATTGAAGGGATAATGGGGAGGTGGCCACTAAGAGGAAGTGCGGCAAGTTGAGGCGTAACAGGCGCTCTTTGGGATGCGTAGTGTGCCGAATCTTCGCACAGGTCTAGACGGGAGGCTGTCATCAGGCATGTCAGTGCAGTGGTTGAATGCGGGAACGAGAGCATGTGGAGGCCCACTCGTGGCACGGTTACGTCGACATCAATTCTGATCGCAAGGATGTGCCTTTGCACTGTGAAATCCAAGATTGCAGTCGCAGTCCCTCGCATTACGCAAGCCTACGGTCCGTTGACATGAAGCAATTGCTCGCCCAGATCCACAAAAGATGGTGACGTTGTTGCATGAACTGTTCGCATTTGACACTTGCTACGCCGAGCTAGTACCAAGCAGGTTTCGTACCATATCATACCATACCCGCCCAAGGCCTTCTCTCTGATCAACGCCGTTCAGGATGCAGTCGCCTCGAGAAGGAAGACTGCCATCGAATCTTTTCCCAATTCTTGACTGCTCGCTGACTTCATAGTCCGCTTTCTAAAACCATGTGTCGCATGTCGCTTAGAACTTCTGGAACGTCTTGACGGCCTTACCGGTTCTTGGGAGGACACGGAGGACGTTGAAGCGGACCTAGAGATGCTCGTCAGTTTAATGTCTCCACGGGTCATATGCTCTTTGGAATTCGTACAGTCTTGCTGAGCGGCCGGCACTGGCCTACAGTGACCTGGTCACCGTCCTCAACACGGAAAGCTGGAGAGACGTGTGCGGCGAGGTTCTTGTGGCGCTTCTCGTAACGGGAGTACTTTGGGACGAAGTGGAGGTACTCGCGGCGGATGATGAGGGTACGGTGCATCTTGGTGGAGACGACGGTGCCGGTGAGGATACGGCCACGGATAGAGACGAGACCGGTGAATGGGCACTTCTTGTCTGTTGTCATGTTCCATCAGCATTCTTGTCCTCTTCTGCTGCAATTCCATAATGCTGCCCCGGTATGCGCAATTCCTTCCAACACTTGTTTTGCCCCGGAGATCTTCTTCACGATGGCGGCATCACGTACCGATGTAGGAGCCCTCAATGGCGTTCTTGGGCGTCCTGAAGCCCAGACCAACGTCCTTGTACCATCTCCGGCCGCCCTTTCCAGCTCTGGCACTCTTCTGCTTGGTCTTGGAGTTCTGGAAAATGTGCGGCTGCTTCTGGAACGCGCGCTCGCTCTGGACAGTCAACTCGGTGGCCATGATTGCAGTTCGGGGCAATCGATTGTCGTCGTGGTGCGAGGGGCGATGGGGGATGTTGCTGCGGCGAGCGTCGGTCGTTTCGAAGCCGTGAAGTCCAGTCGTGCAGGCGTGGAATTTCAGGTGTGAGGCTTGGCGCTGGCGGCGGACGGCTGATACCGCGCCGACTATGCTTTGCAGCCTGAGGCATTAGTACGTTAGCGTTGTTGACATGTTGTGTTTTGAAAGTGCGGGCACGGCAACCACGACATCATCCCCTCCCATTCGACTGCAACACCACGATTGCACGCCGTCGCATGTACATACAGCCAAGATGGCGACTATCGAAGATAAGGAGAACGTGATGCCTGCGACCTCCAGCGACCCTCTACAGTCGAAGGCCTCCTTGCTATCACCAAGACGCTCTGGCAGGAAGGGAAGAAGCAAGAGTATCGGCCCAGGTTCGTTGGACGAGCCAGAACCACCCATAATCAGCGCAAAAGATAGGCGAAAATCTGCATTCGTGCCCGCGACCAAGTCGATTCTCGCCAAAAATGAAGAGTCCGAAAAGGCGGCGCGTCGCAAGTCGATGATGAACAGGCGCGTCTCATTTGCGCCGGAAGCAACGCTACATACATGGGACATCGTGGAGTACGCGAAGGACCACACCACTTCGACAGATGACACAGAGAGCACGCGACGCGCATCAGCGTTCAGCCGGTCTTCAGCATCGCCGAGACCAAGCTCGGATGCTTCCCGAGACGACGAGGACGCGGAGCTTCTCAACTCTCCGGAGGCTGGACCAGACAGGAAAAGTATGCGGCGGAGCTCTGGGATTCCACCGATGAATTTCAACAATCCTCACGATGCCTACTCCTCGAGCGGTGTGAGCGCAAGTGAAGACGAATCTGGCAGCGATGACGAGGAGGGAGAATCGGAGGATGATACGGGCACTGCAATGAGCCTCGACGTGGACGACGCTACAATTCAATCAGCAGCTGGCAGTGAGGATAGCACCGGGTCAAGTGCTCGTCTTGAAGCATCTCTGAAGCAAGCCGCCCAGGCTGCTGGCACTCGCGGAATTGAGTACGACGAGTTTGGCGAGATGTCTATGGAGCTTGTGTCGGAAGAGGTCACGAATGCTTTCAAACCATGGGCACAGCAACAGCCGAATGAGCCGCAGGGATCTGCGTCACTGGATCAAGAGAACGTCAATCCATTCTCACCGGTCTTCAGGAAAGAGATTCAAGCACAACAAGCGCCTATCTCTGAAGAAGGCGAGGATGACATGAGCATGGACATGACTCGTGCTATTGGTGGCATTCTAAGGTCTCAGCCGGCTGAAAAGGAGAGCTCACCTGTCAGTGAAGGAGACGAAACAATGGAGCTCACACAAGCCATTGGCAAGATTCACGGACAGAAGAAGCGCCACTCCACCACAGAAGCTGGATCGCCAGGCTCAAAGCCTCCAGCCAAACAGGCTAAGAGGAGGCGATCTTCGGTCGCTCGTTCCTCCATGGGTGATGATACAATGGACCTGACAATGGTAGTGGGTGGAATCAGGAGCACTACTTCTCCAGTCAAGACGGAGCGGAGGAGAAGCTTGAGAAATCGACGATCGTCTGGTGCTGTTTCGGAGCAAGACAACGCCACTATGGAGTTCACGCAAGCCATCGGTGGGATCAAGAAAACCAATGCTTCCAATGGCAGTGTCGATGACAGTTTTGATGGCAATGAAGATCTCTCCATGGAACTGACGACCGTCCTTGGCGGTATCAGACCTGGAAATCAGACGGCTAAGAACAATGGCTCACGGCAAACAACTCCGCAGCTACCGCAGTCACCAGTGCGCTCAGCAGCAAATACGACTCCGAAAGATCAAGAACGCTTCAGGGACACCTTGGATATGGGAGCAGCGAAGCTTTTAACGCCAATACTGGAGAAGCAGTTGGAACAGTCAGCCAGCCACACATATTCCAGCAAGAGGCGCCAATCGTTCTCTCCAGCAAAATTGACCGGCGAGGCTCAGCAACAGACATCTACTCCTCCCGTCGAACCTGTCGCAGAAGCAGAGACTGGCCAAGATGGTATCCCCAGGCTGTCTCCCGCCAAGGACAACGTAGCGTACCCAGAATTGCCCGCAATCGGAGAGAGACCTTCGCCAGTCCGAACGCCCACTCCCAGTCCTCAGCGACGCCAAGGTCGCAAGAGTCCAACTGCTCAAGGACACGAACGGCCGACTGTACTTCTTCAAGCTCCAGATCAGTCGCCCATCGCAGCAAAGATAGAGCGAAGCTCTCCAGCAAGAGCAGCAGCTTCGACACCTGAGAGGACCAATGCTTCAGAGGACTCGAGAGATTTGACTGAGTCCATCAAATTGATGACCACACCACGTAAAGAGGCTTTGAAATCCGTGACTCCAAAGAAATCGGCGCCTGCAAAGCAGATTTCGCCGGTGAAGTCTATGACACCCCGAGCACGACCCATGCCAAAGTCCAAGGAGCCTGCTCGTGAGCTTCCATCTCCCGCGCGACGACTCCATGAGGATCTCAAAGAGATCAAGGCGAACGCGGAGCATGTCGAGAAAGTCGGCTTACAGGACTTCCTCGCGAAGGCTGGCATTCGTTTCATGGATCTTACAACCACCAAGCGAAGACTGACTACCGCTCCGACGCCATCGAGGACTCGAGACAGTGCTCAAGACGAGGAGGTCAGTCTGGAGAGCGGCGTTGTGGCTGCTGCTTGCACCGTTCCAGAGCTAGAGTTGTATCAGCACGCCTGCCATGAGCTGAAACGATACACCAAGGAAGGCAAGCAGATGATCGCACAGCTTGAAGCTGCGACAATCCGCGAACAGCCTCCTTTGCTGCAGGCGTACGTGCACGCTTCGCCGGATCGAAAGGCTGCTTTGGACGCGCAGATGCGGGAGATGAAGACCGATGCGCGGTATAGAAGCAAAGAGTTATGGTATGTTTGGCGCAGTCAACTTCTTGATGAGCTTATGGGTGGCCTCCAAAACATCGGAGAGGGTCTCATCAAGGACGACGAAGTCATCGGCCGTTCCGAAGAGACCTTGGAACAGCTGCTGCCAACTTTGACCGAGAAGCACCATTCACTGCAGCAGGAAGCTGAGCGACTTGAGGAAAGCGTCAACGCCGTCTCGGAAGAAGAGAAAGAGGAGTTGAATGCAACCCGAATGAATCTGAGTGATGTCAATAGTGAACTCGCTGAGAAGCGCCGCCTGCTTGAGTCGCTGCGAAAGCAAGTGGAAGAGCAAGATTATGCAGCAGAACACTTGCGGGAGAGCAAGGACGAGTTTCAGGCAGCCATTCAGGAAGCTAACCGCGTCCGAGAAGCGTGTCGCGGTGTGTCTTTGAGCGAGATCAAAACATTGAAAGGCAAGTGTCCTCGTATCGATGAATAGCAGAATCTCTCACTAACCATTCCTCAGAGTCCGTCAAGCATCTCGAGGAGACCTACGGCTGGTCCATTGCCTCCGCGTCTTCATCGCCCGCGACGCTGACAATGACCTACAAGTCGGAACTTCAACTGTTCTTCCATCCTCGCGCTTTGTCTCGATCTTCGGAAGACTCCCTTGAGCGTCCTAATGCTCCCATCGGCCTGACCTACATTGAGGAGGGCAAGAAGCCAATGACGACGACGCTTCGTTTCTTTCTTCAATTCCTCCGTGCGTGTCTGCAAGGGCTCCCGCAGTGCACGACGAAGATCTCCGCCCTTCTCGGCCTCGTAAGCAGTGGGTGGGACACTGCCTCTTCCGTTGCAGAAGCGGAGAGGCGCTTGAATCTCGAGACTCTGACCGAGTCCCGCATCGTTTCGGACGAACAACTCGCCGTGGAAGCGCAGGTCCTGCTCGCCAAGGTCAAGACCAAAGTGCGCGCTACGTTCGACGTCTCCGCTCGATTGGTCGAAGACGGCGATGAATTGAAGGTGGACGTGAGATGTGAGCCGAGGGTCACGGTTGTCTATGGAGAGCAGTATAACGAGCGGAATATGGGTGAATTCCTGAAAAACGCGGTCGGTGATGGTGTTGAGGGGTGGGATGATGCCGTCCGGGGTATGAGGGAGAAGTTGATCGCGAGAGGTGCCAAGGGATCGAGGAAGTGAGGTTTGAAATGGCGAGAGGGACAAATAATTTCTCGTGCGCGAGAATGTTTGCGCGACTTTTGATGGCTGCGTGCGGCCTGTGATTGATGAGGGCGAGACGAAATTTATGTTGCTCTCGTATTTCTCGTATTCCATGCTATCTATCTACCTTATGCTTGTGAAGTCTCTATCCCTGTTTGCGTGCGAGAACTCTTTTCCTCTGTCTGTCATGAGCCCATGGAAATTTGCTAGGATCTTCCCTCTAGATATCTACTCATCCTGCGACGACGATGATTGAATTATCAATCTTGTCGTTCGCTTTCCAGAATCATGGCTCGCGGTAGTGAGTGTCCCTCTCTCTCTCTCTGCCGTGGCGTCGTCGTCGAAGGTCTGAGCTGTCTGTTCTGTCTGTCAATTTGTCGTTGTCGTCGTCGTTGTTGTTGTTGTTGTTGGGATGGATGGATGTCCGCGGAATAAATGAGTCGAGGTGCTGTGCTGTGCTGTGCTGATGGCCGTACTACCAACACCATCATCGAGAGAGAGAGAGAGCAGAGAGGAAGAGAGCGTAAGAAGAGTTCGAATGGCTCGATAGACAGACAGACAGGTAGGTAGGATGTCGAACGCCCGATTTTTTTTTTTTTTTTTTTTTTTTTTCATTTCGTTCAGAGCTCTGTCTGGGGTTCTCCGTGCGTATACTAGTAGTATATACAGATATAGATATCCATCAACGCGATCTGAGCGTAATCAGCAAGTAGTGAGCAACACTCGAGTGAGGAGAGGGGAGGGAAGGGGAGGGGAGGGCACATTGAAAATTTTGAGATAAGATCCCTCTTTCTTCTTCTCTTCTCCACGAAAGGAAAGGAGAGGGTCGAGATCCCTAAGGTTCGTTGTTCGTTGTTCGGTGTTCGTTGTTCGTTGTTCGTTGTTCGTTGTTCGTTGTTCGGCTCTCTGCCCGAGATCTTTTCGCGATGTTAACACACTGGATCCTATCTGATCTGGTCTGTCTTCCGACGCGAGCGGGCGGGCGATGTTTTTTCTTTCAATCCGCATTTGAACTGAGAAATCTCTCTAGACTTAGATACTTACTTACTTCATCTTTCTATCTGGAGTTTTCGACTTCGGGCGAGGTTCAGGATGAGAGAGAGATCCCGGCGGCGGGTAATGGGAAATGCAGAAATTCTTATGCATTCCATCCCATTCGTCGAACGGATCGCGATTGGGAGGTGGAAGGTTCGACGTCCATTGTTTGGTGTCGTCGGGAAGAGGATAAGAAGCGCGAAGACGGTGTGGACTGCCGTCACGCGGTCTTTCTCTTCAGACTAGGGAATTTCGTAGATGTTGCGGTGCTGGTGAGACGAGACGATAGCTGGTCGTTTTCCGGTGGTGATTGTGGCTGCTCTTCTATCGCATCACACGTGTGCCGCTCGCTCTGTTGATGTAGTGATTGGAGGGATGGATGTGCGCGTGGTAGAAAGGGTAGAAGACCGTGTTGACACTTGTCAGCCCTCTCGGTAGAGCTTGGTCAATCGATGAACGAAAGCGTGGACGCGGAATTGTGGTTCTTTCACCTTGATCGGGATCGATCGTAGTAGCTGCCGGAGAACAACATATTGTGGTGAAGCCCACCCTCGAGTATCATCAGCGGCCGTGAGCAGGATCTCGGTCGCGGAGCGCATATGAGTGTTACCAACAGCCCTAAGATGAATAACACCACGTGCGGCGAAGCTCCTTTCCTCTCGAGTGGACCGTCACGCGTCGCACGGCGGACATGCACTCCATCGCTCGCCCGGGGCAAACGGAGAGACGGTGACTTTTGCGCCCCGTGGATCCGATAGGATGCGATTCAGATCGAAGAACGAGTCATTTGACAGCTTTTCTCGCAAGTAATTATCTTCTCGCAAGTCATTATTTGAACTTACTCACAAACATAGCCGTCATCAGGGTTCGCTACCAGGCGCTCAGCGTCTGGATGGATTGCAAGCCTGCGTTGACGCCTCTAGCTCGGACAATCATTCCCGCTGATCGAGATTCCGTTCATAGGTAATACTGGCAACTCGAGCGAGGAAGAGAGCTGCCGCAGCTGTAGTTGGTTGGCCAACTCTCCTGCTGGATAACAGATCATACAACTCTTACGATACTAGGGCATGGGGTAGACGTCGTATCTCTGAACCCATCGACGAGTTGGTTCTGGTCTTCGAGGCCGAGCGCGTTGGGCATCGCCGACCCTCTCCAATGATTTCCGTGCCGTGTCTTGGGCGAGCATGACCCTGGAAGAGTCCTGGTTTAGTTTGATGTCGAATGACAAGACGAGAAAGACAACTCACCCGTCCGTCCAAGGGTCAGTACCGCTAGCGAGCGAACGGCGTTCGGTAGCGAAGGTGAGGAAATTCGGGTCGCATACTTGGGCTTCGTGGTGGAATGAGAAGAGAACGCGGTCCCGTAGAAGTCCCTTCCTTCGGGATGCTTTGACGCTCGTCAGAGTAAACACTGCATTTGCGACACCGGAATGCCCGCCCGCGATGAATACCTCCCGGTTTCGTATGAGAATTGCCAGATCACGCGGTTTTCGAACAGCGGCGCCCTCTGAGCTTCGACGCGTGGAAGCAGCACACCATATGCAATATCAGTCTCGGTTATCATACGTCGAACTGACCGGTAATCTGCAAATAGCGTGGATGTGATACCATAGCTGCAATTTGGAGTCGTTGAATCTCGATACAGCACACAGGCCGCGGGGTCTTCCCACACATCATCTGGCCATGCTACCAGTTCCAGTTCCATAATCGCGCAGAGCCTCGGATTGCATACGAGGTGAGTGAGCAAGGAATGTTCCATACGATGCAGGTCCGCAATGTCTGCTACGCGAGACACGTGGGCTAGCCCTGCTCCAAGCATGGAAATGATGGATGTTCGTTATTGCCAGCCCATGCAGAGGTTTTTGGGCTTCGTATCTGCAAACAAGTCTCTCCAATGCCATGCCGTGCCATGGCGATGGATATTGGTGTCGGTGGAGTGCGATGAGACAGGGCATCACGGCCATTGGAAGCTCCCTCCATGCGCAACGAGCGCATCAAAGCTCGAGCACAGTGATCAATAGGGGAGCATACTGTGATATCTGACGCGGAATCCAATTCAGGAAGGAGCGATCCGAAGGGCCAATCAGAGGAATGGATCGTGCTGCGAGGTTGGTGTGGTCCGTGTCATCAGATTTGTCATGTGGGATCCGCAGTTTCGGGCTTGATAAAACTCCGATCCTCTCTCCACGGGCATGCTCGTGGCTACTGTATGGGGAAAGGATGCCCTCCCTGGTGAGACCGTAGGCGGGGTGTGGCGGCCCATCTGCCTATAACGCGGAAGTCTGTCGAATTGCCAAAGGAAATCTGCCACGCCGGTCCATGTACGACGGCAGGCCGTCCGAATCATGTCTCGCTACGAGGCGGAATGCGTCAAGGGGCAGAGACGGCGAGGATGTGGAAAGGAATTCCAAATTTGCCGTGATGATGCATGCATGGGTGAGGGAAGGAGGACCGGCAGAGGTGGGGGAGGTTGATCTATACACCCCCCGCGCCAGCCGTGCCAAGGTTGAGTCAGGATGCTGACTTGCCACGCGGACGGGGGCGGGGAAGGGAGGATACGAGTGTAGTCATCCCGGCGTTATTTGCTCGGGTCGGAAGCGAGGTCGAGAGTAACAGACGAGTTGATCCTCGTCGTGGTCTTCTCTCCCCTGAGATTGGACGCTCCCTCCTCGTCTCGGACTCTCAGCTGCTACCCTGATCATGATGGATGATGAGATGGAAGGGTGGGAATGAAGACATGGGCACATGGGTGAAGGGTGCTTGGCGTGAAGGGAGGAAGAAGCCGTGAGCTAGGCTGATTGGGGCAAGCTGTGAAGTCCTGTTTGGGACCGAAGTCCTGTCAAGCTTGCCTGAAAGTGAAACTACGACCGACTTGCGAGCATCCATCACACATCATCATGCAATCCCACTGCATCCGTCGTGCCTTCCGGAAGTCTACTTTGCCTTTTCGCCAAGCCTCAGCCTGAACCCAGCTGCGGCTACTCCCGCGCTCGGGATGGAAAGAACGTTCGCGTTGGCGTTCGCGTTCACGCGTCCACGTCGTCCACGTGCACTCCCTCCGCTTCCACTCGTCGACCCATTACATGTACACAACCTTCTCCGATGACAAAGACTTGCATCCGTGTTCACGCACTCTGCTGTAGCGCATCGGTGGAGCCTCGGCATCCATCGCTACACTGCCCTACGCCTTCTGCTGCATGGTGCTGACCATCTTGCTGACTCCCCGGTCGATGAGCGCTGGCAAACCTAGGCCAGCTAGGAGAGTACGACAATCACCGTACCCGCGAGCCCCCTTCGCGCGGTGCCAGCGCCGGTGATGGCGCAACGCCCCGAGCACGGCGGCGAAGATTTGGAAAAGTGCGGGAGGTGCTTCGATGGAGGGTCAGACCTGACGACCTCCACCTTCCTATCCGCTGCACGTGGCTGCTGCAAGCGGCTGCCGCACGAGGTCCTCGGCTGCTGCGACGGCTACGACGATCTCTCTCATCATCGCAGAGCAGAGCAGAGCAGAGCAGAGCAGAGCAGAGCAGAGCAGAGCAGAGCAGATGGAAGGCCGGGCGTGAAGAGGCAGGCCGGGCCGGGGCAGAGCAGGCAGAGCAGGCAAGCAGGCGAGCAGGGCAGTCGCGGTAGTGCAGTGGATGACTAAAATACGCGGTACGGTGCCATGAGTAAGGTAGTGTGCACTTTGAACGTCGGCTCGTGTACCTCTTGTTATTAGGCTGAGGTCAGCGTGTGCACGCGCGGGCGGGGACGCTGCATGGCAGGTGGCACTTTGTCGCCGGGCGCAGGGCAGGGCAGGGCAGGGCAGGGCATTCCTACTCTAATAATCGGCACTTGAGCTAGTGATGGGGTCGATGTAGTAGGTCAACTGTTAGCATGAGCTTCCCTAACCTAATAACTCTCCTCTCACATCTGTATCTCATTATACTCTCTCGACCACTCGACGCTACCTGTCACTAGTCACGACTACCATACACACGCTGACACACCTTGGCCTTCACATGCCGCCCACCTGGATATCCTCCCACTCCTTCCCTCTCCTCTCCCCTCCCCTCCCCTCCCCTCCACCGTCCTTGCCCTCCGCACCCTTCCACCTTCCCCCTTCCCCCTTGCACCTCTCGACCTACCTTGGTCCTGGGCCCGAGACCACCGCACTCTTCTTCCATCACTCCACTGCCATTCGCTTCACCATCGACATGCTCGTGTAAGCTTTGCTGTGCATCGCATGGCGAACCGGCCCCATCGACTTCGGCCTTGCGTCTGAAATGAACCAAGACGCCTCCGTCTGGGATACGAGTCGCTGGAGAAACCGCAGCAATGTCGCCAGCCCAATGATATCCTCCCATAGTCCAACGACAGGCTCTCTACCGCCGCATCATCCCAACCGACCACCGGCTCCGCTGCTTTCCGCGCTTACTCCTACCGCACCACACAGCACCATCCTTGCCCCGCGCCAGAACAATGATGCCTGGATTAGGAAGTCGCCCGAAGGCGTATCCCTGCCCAGCCTTCGCCTTACTGCTGAACCCTCTGCGCCCACCGCCATCGAGACATCGAACCTCCAGATGCGACTGTACGAAGGTCACCGTAGCCCCGAATTAGGTCCGTCTCGTCTGCCACTCGACCCTTCGGAGCCCCGTGCGGACGAGCCGTCGGCCGGTAAAACTCCTTGGCGATTGCACCATGGGGATCGTCGCTCAAGCTCGTGCCATCCTCCCCATGCCCCAGCAGCAGCAACAGCAGCAGCAGCAGCAGCGCCACCACCACCACCACCACCACCACCACCACCACCACCACCTACACTTCACAGTCCTCGACCACAAGGCACGTATCGTGACCAGAAACCTCTTGGATCACTTGTCTCATGCTGCTCCTTGCACCCTTCGCTGCTAACCATGTTGGCGGAATGACAGATCGGCCAAGGTTGTCATCCCACGCAAAACACTCGCACGACTTGCCAGGCAACCCTCCCAGCAGCTATCAACTCTCCCACTCCTCGACCTCCTTGCCGTCTTTCGCCTCGCTTCGGGACCATACTGCTCGTCCGGATGATGTTGACGGTCCCGACATCGCTCCAATGTCTTCTCGGCTGTCCTGCTATCTCTGCACCAAGCTGAAGCCGCTCGTTCAAGATGTCACGTCCGCCATCTCCGAGTTGGACGAGACCATTCAATCGTTCTGCGGAAGTTCTGGCTCCATTGGCAGGGTGAGTAGTCTCGGGTGCCTTTCCATGCTTGCGCGTCTGCTCGATACCAGAATTCTCACTTGGGATACAGGGCACCAGCGCTTTCAGTGAAGGTGACAGCCCGACCAGGGCGATCCAGTGGATTCTCGAGCGACTGCACTATGCCAAACACGATCTCCAGCAGGCCGCTCGACGCAACCGGGAGAGCTACCAGTACCAGCCACACCAAAGCCAGATCTCGGGGGCATCGCCGCAACAGACATCACCACGTAATCCTCTGAAGCGATCTGCGGAGCCATGGGACAGGGACGACTTTCATGGCCTCAAACGGCCCCGATCAGGCGCTTCATCCGCACAGCCTTTTCAACTACCAACCCTCACAACGCATGGGATCGCCCGAGAATACATCGATTCCAGTATTCGAGACCTTGGTCCACGCGCTTCTCCTGCGCCCTCCGAATCCGTACCGGGCTCAGCGCACCCTCGACAGACGTCGCCAACGCCTACAAGTCGCCTGAACACCAGAGCCTTGCCGTCTCCATCCTCTTTGGCGTATTCGCTCTCTGCGGCACCCTCTCTAGCACCAGTCACGGGTCAGAACATTGCCTCACCGGCATTATCGTACCGGCAGGCCCCGTCGGTGGATACCGCGTCGACCAATTCGGCAACGTCTGCACATATTGCTGACCTCCAGCATCAGATCACGTTGAAGTCGTTGGCGCTGCAGACTCTGCAGACAGAATACTCCTCCTTGCTGCAAAAGCTTCAACGCGAGAGGGTGAAGGGTCAAGCCATGGAGAAGAAGACGAGCGTCGCCGATCAGGAGGTCAACGACCTGACCACGAAGAACGAAGAGCTTACCGAACAGGTCAAATCGTTGGAGGCCCAGCTAGAGGAATGCGAGGGCAAACGAGAAGCAGCGCGTGTAGAATCATCCAGAGAGAAGGATCAATGGGGCCGAATGCTCGAGATGGGCGGTCGGCTGCAAGCGAAGATCGACGGCGAACGCCAAAAGCTGCTTGAAGAAAAGGCCGCTCTCCAGCAGCGTCTCTTCCGTCTGGAAGGTCTCAAGGGGAATCAGCAAGCTGATGATCTGGATTCTACGGAAAGAGGTCAGACGGTGATGCCAAACTCGAGCAAAAGTGACCAATCCAAATCGACAGGCACGATTCATGCCGAATCAACCGCGCAAGTAAACAGCGAGATCCAGCACAACCAAGTCGCCGGTCTTCGACATCAGGTGGCCTCGCTGAACAGGAGAATCGATACTTTACGTCTGGCTCTAGAAGGCGCAAAGCGCCAGAACGCAGAGATTGGGCAGCAGGCGCATGGCTTGCTCGAGCGGAGCACCACTTTCAGCAACACGATCGAGCAGGCTATCCAAGAGGACGATGTGCAAGCCGAGCAAACGAATCTGTCCCCCCAGAGGAAGACCAACACTTGCTCTACTCCCGTTCGTATGCAAATGCGGTGCGACCCACCCGAACCTCCGCACATGCCGTCAGCCACCTCGCTCTCTCCACAGACGTTCAGATCGAAGTCAGGGTCGCGCACCAGCACCCTAGAGGTATACAGGGACGGCAAGGTGAAAACGGCAATCGTCGCAGACGTCGCTCGGGCAGCGTCGCCGGCACCAGAAGAGCTCGGCATTCATGTAACACCTTCGACCTCTACACCGGAGGAGCTGATCAGGGCTCTTGGACCAGTACCAGCCCCACTCCCCTCGCTGCAATTCCAAGCACGAGGCAATTATTGGGGCTTTCCCTCGACGGGTCAATCTGCCAATGGAGCGCGCGAGTTACGAGATATGCCGCGTCTGCCGGCAGTGCGCGTAAGTCAGACATCGGACCACGATACATCCCCGCGGTCATATCACAGCTCGCCGGGAGAGTTGGTAGAAGACCGATCGTCGAATGCGAGCTCTGCGAATCGATCACCGGAAGCCTACGTAAGCGATTCAGAGGGTAAAGGCAGCGGGACACGACCGAAGTCGAAGCAGACTTTCAGCCGATTCCCTCCTCTACACCTGGAAACCACGAGAAGTCAAGAAGCTGGAACTCATCGGTACCACGGCAGCCATTACACATGGGTGCCGGCAATGCCACCGCCTCCACGCCCGGGACCTACCAGCTCGTTCACGCCATGACAGCTACTTTGCTCGTTTGAGAGAAACCATGCTATTCCTGCATCACTCTTGTACAGCGTATCTGCGAGACACAAATCTTGATAAGCACATGAGGAAGTGATCAGCCGCGGCCGAGAGAGGCGAGAGAGGCGAGAGAGAGCGAGAGAGAGAGAGAGAGAGACGAGAGAGAGAGAGAGACGAGAGAGAGAGAGAGACGAGAGAGAGAGAGAGACGAGAGAGAGAGAGAGAGAGGGAGAGGCGGCCATGTGTACGTGGACAGCTTGAGAAGTTCTTGGAGCGGAACATAACACCACGCACGGCTTCGGAGAGTCGAGAATGCGAAGTAAGCTAGAGTAGCGCGATGCTGATAATTGAAGAAAATAGCCAAGACAAGTGCATGATGATCCGGAAAGACTTGCCCTATTACACTCTTCTTTTTCTTCCTCTTGAACAGTGCGGTTGCGATGAGGTAGAAGGCCAAAAAGAAAGAAAGAAAGAAAGAAAGAGGGCCATTGCTGGTTGTGTGTGCTTGGAAAGCCAGCCCTAAGGATTCTTGGAACATGCCCTAAGGAATTGAACATGCCCCAACCATGAAGGGAAGGAAAAAAACAATGTACAGGGTTTAATCATGTGGTCTGGAAGGATCTCGGATGATGATGATGATGATGATGATGATGATGAAGCTTAGTATATCAGGTTCGTGGTTATTATTATTATGAGAGGGTTGTGGAGGGTACGGCGGTGTTTCATTGAGGAAGTACAGTACATGTAGCGCTGTGATTGATAGATTGGTAGATGGATGGATTGATAGGGACGGATGGATGGACGGAGGTAACGCAACGCAACGCAACGGAACGAAACGAAACGAAACGAAACGAAACGAAACGAAACGAAACGAAACGATACGGGACTTCGGCTCACATACCTTAAGGTACTTTCCTAAGGTAAGGGTTATAATTTACCCGTTCAGGGAATCTAGCCTTAGGGTTTGGTTTTGTCCATTGGCATTTGTTGTTGTCGTCTAGATACGCGATGGTGTGAAGATTACTTTTAGCGGGTAGGTAGGTAGGTAGGTAGGTAGGTAGGTAGGTCTTTTTTGGTGGTGGACGTTTAGATAGCCAGGGGAGGACACCCACCACCCTTCTCTTCTTCTCTGTGTTGTAGGGTGAAGAAGTGAGAAAGTGAAAGCCCACTAGATGATGATGATTATACATACGTGGGGACCGGGTTTACCTACTTGGCTGTGATGACGATGATGACGTCCACAGCACACACACACACACACGGCGGAAAAAATTTCTCCTGCTATCTATCTATCTATCTACCCAGTCGAGGGGCAAACCTGTCTGTCTGTCTATTACGATGAGCTTATCACGGACGTAGCGACGGCGCCGTGCTTGCCGTCAAAGGCTTTGCCGTGGGCAGGAGGCGCTTGTCGATCGTCTTCGCTATGATCCTCACTGATCATAGTCCCATCCAAGACGACAAGATCCCTGGAACTGTTTGTTCATAAGAAAAGAGCAAGTGAGTCAGCCGCGTTCGGGTGTCTAGAATTGGTGGGATGGGATGGATGGATGGAGGATTACTACTAACCTCATCTCCTCCCACGAGAGCCTACTCTCCCGTACGAGCTTCTGATTTGTGGTCGGGAAGATCTTGCATAGGACGTAGTAGACGAGGAACGACGAAGCGAAGCTGAGCATCCAGCCTAGTTGGCCCAGCTTCGTGGCCGTGGAGCTGACGCTGGGGCCTAGGGTGCCTACGAATCCCGGGAAGGGCAACGCGATGCCGACGATATAGGCGATGGCGGCTTGCAGGTTCCAGCCGTGGCAGTAGTAGTAGTGCCGGTTGTGCCGGGAGCCGTCGTAGAGGTGGGAGAGGAAGAGGTTGCCGTTGGTGAGGAGGAAGTAGTCGCAGACCATGATGGCGACGACCGAGGCCATGAAGAGGCCGTAGCCGGAGAGGAAGGTGGTGAAGGTCGATGCGCTGGCTAGGATCTTCCACGGGCAAATGGCAAAGGCGAGGCATTCGACGACTAGTTGGCCGCGGGGAATGGTCAGGTATCGCGGGAAGAGCATGGTGCTGTCGGAGCCAAAGGGGATCATGTTGGCGGCGATGTTCGTTCCCAGGATGGAGACCGTCCAACCGGCGGCGGCCAAGAAGACCGCAGTGCGGCTGCCGGCACTCCAGTAGCGCGTCATGATAGCGTCGAGGAGATCCCACTGGTTCCATAGCTCGAGGCCCCAGGCGTTGTTGATTGCGGCGGTGGAGAGTATACCCAGACTGGCGGATAGTGTCACGGCGATTGGGTTGGACAGAAGCTGACTCCACATGGCCCCTGTCTTGGTCCTGCTCCAACGCGCGAGGTCGGGTTGATTGGTGATCAGAGTAGCGGTGTTGCCCATGCCAGCGTTGATGGAGTAGACGAAGAACCATCCCCAGCCGTCGGAGCCTTCTTTGGATGAGAGATGGCCGAGACGGATGTTGCCCTTGGTGTTCACCATGCAGAAGATGAAAAGCCCCAGGATGGCCGGTAGCATGATGATCGCCTTGAACCAGAAGAACTTCCGCAGCTGGTAGGGCCTAAAGAAGGTGAAGGGCAGATGGACGAGCCAGAATAGGAGGAAGGCTAACATGCCAGCGGACGTGATTCCCATGCTTTCGGGGATGTGGTTGGGGATGTCGGTGTAGTTGTGGCCGAAGACGGCTCGCAGCATGTTGGCCAGCAGAGCAGAGCCGGAGTACAGCTGCACGCCATACCAGATGATTGCCAGAGCCGCGCGAACGCCCACAAAGTAGTAAGAGCCCCACATGCCAAAGACGCTGCGTGCGACGACTGGATAGCCGATGTGATAGACACTGGCGCAGCGCGAGTTGAAGAACATGGCGATGGAGGAGATGAGCTGCGAGAGGAAGATGGTCAGGATGGCCTGCCACCTGAGAGGGCTGTCAGCGTCTCCAGGACGATGCACGCATCGGTACGAGCTCTCTGCACTCACCAGTTGAGACCGATGCCTATCATGGTCGAGCCGAGAGTCCAGTTACCAAAGGAGAGTCTACGACGGATCAGTCAATGGATCCAAGCATGATCAACGTACGTTTCCTCTACCCCCAATAGAAGATGGAATAATTCCACCAGCGCCAGGTGCGCTTCTCTGGCGGAGTGGGATCGAGGTCTTGGTTGGACCACGTCGGACCTTTTGGTCGGTGGCCATGCTGGTCGAGGGCGGTATCGTGGACTTGCAGCCATTCCACCAAGTTGCGCCGGCTGGTGAACGCTCTCCGCGCATCGTGAGCCTTCTCCGCCGCGGCCGCCTTGAGGTCTCGCATCATGAAGGCTCTGGCTGAGGTCCAAGTTCCAAATGCGTTGGGCCCATCGACCTGGCCCGGATGGGGACGACGCGCGAGCGTCTATGTATGCGCGCTATAGTAGTACCGGTGTGGGACAGGGGATAGATTGTATCTCTCCACGCAGGTTGCATCGTGGTGCATTGCTAGTGTCGAATCGATTGGTGCGTAGCTTATCTGGCGCGTCTGGCCTGTCTGGTTCTGGCCTATCCGTCCGACTTGCCGACGCTGGTGATAAATTGATAATGAAAAGAAGCGGCGAAGGAATTATTAAGCTCGCGTGCCCGGTGGGTGCGGGCCTCTTGCTGGTCCAAGCTTTATGCGCTAGTCGAGAGCACCAATATCGTCTTTCTTCTTTGATTTCTTCTTTCGACATCAACACATCGACACCTGGCTATCTTTCGTAAGAAGACTCACCATGTGCAAATAAAAGCGTCCCCGACCTCATTCGCACACTGGTTACGCGCCTGTCGCGTTTCCTGCTATTACGGAGGCTGTCGAGGCTGACAACTCCCCTTCGGCGCGAGATTTAGTTGGAAGACGGTGGAGGTCTCATCGACGATATGAGGACAGAATGGGATGGATGAAGAATGGTCATCGCTACGAGCCGTTGGCTCGGACAGCATACCCGTCAACACGAGCCACTACGCCCAGATGACAGACCATCCCTCCCCCTACACGGCCCTCACAACCTCGCCTTCACACAAGAAGACAACACCACCTCCCCCTTCCCACTCGGCTCAAAAGCAAACCCATAGTTCCTCCACAAAACCCCCTTCTCCTCCTCCTCTTCCTCCACCAAAGTAGCCCGAACTTCCACCTCCCTCCTCCCCGCCGCCGACAGGAAGAAATTCGCATGCCGCACCGGCACATATAACCTCTGCGTGTGATTCGCATACCAAGGCGCCTGGTAGCCCACCGCGACCATGATGCGGTCCTCGTCGCTCGTATTCGGCATCCCCGCGTGCCACGTTCGCAGATCGCGGATGAGGACGTCTCCCCTTTCGCAGGCTACCTGTACCGGCGGCCGGACCTTACGACGGGCTTCGACGATGTGAGGCCGGACCTCGCACGTGGGGTCGTAGCCGGCGATTTGCGAGGCACGATATTTCGTCTCTTCCGTGCAGGGGATCTGGTCCGAGGAAGTGGTATGCGCGTGCGACCCGAGCCAGAATTCCGTGGCGCCGTTCGCTGGGGAGAAATTCGAGAGGGGCATGTTGGCGATGAGATAGAAGGGCGCGGTGGGGTGGTCGGCGAAGGTGATGTCTTTGTGGACAGGCTGTCGCAACCCCTCCGTGCGCGCGAGGGCGTTATTCCCCGTCGTGAAGTTCCAGATCGGTCGGCTTCCGAGGTAGGCGTTGGCGAGCTGGCACACGAAGGGGTTGAAGTATACATCTGCAAACAGACAGTCTTCCCTATCCAGAGGCGGGCACTGCAGGATGTTGGAATTCACGCCTTGGTTATAGAGGTTTGCGCGGGGCGAGGCGGTGAGAAGGGAGTGGGTTTCCGCAGACATGGCGGCGCGGAGGCGGTCGATGTGGGAGGTGTCGATTATGTTTTTGAGGAGTAGGAGGCCGTCTTGATGCAGGCCTCCGAGGGCTGCTTGGATGTTTGGCGGTGCGTAGTGTTGCGCGCTGCGTTCGGATGCGGTGGCGTGGATCGCTCGGGGACCGTCCATGGTTTGGAATGATGGCTCAGGGGAGTGGTCGGATGGAGAGTCGAATAGATCGTGCTTCCACTCCGGACTCGACTGAAGTCTTCTCTGCGCGTCGTGAGGAAGTTCGTAGTCAGTTCTCGTGACTGAGAAGAGATAAGTTGAAGAGCGATAGGCAAGCTCACCGAGCCCTATCTATTGTCCGAATGCAGTATATATCAGCAATCGAGCGGGGAAATATTACAATATGAGTGAGCTTGTTTTTTCGAATCATTTTTCTTCTTGGATATTCATCTCTCCATTATAAGCGATACAGTTCTCTGACGTGCCTCATCATTGGAGCTGGGCGGGTATTAGTGAAAAAGAAGGAACGAGAGCGAAAAAAACCCCGCCACCGGAACCCATCCACCAAATAAATGCTTTCCCTTTTCCTCCGTTCGTCATGCATACATACATAACATAACATACATACGTACAAACGCGATGCTTCCGGACCTGTACAATCAACAACACAATGCTTTTCTTGCTTTTCCAAGTCGCTTCGAAGTCTTCATTAGATCGGGGGACATGTCCTCTGTTTTGGAGATCGATCATGCGTGGAAAGGAGACCCTGTCTCTCGCGGGATGAGAGCGGTCGAAGTGGGCTTGACGCCGGCGGGTACGAAGCCATAGCCCGAGCTGGAGGGCGCGGCGGTCTGCACTGCGGTCATGGAATCGCCGTGGTAGCCGGCCGTGGCGTAGTATGCCGCCTCGGCCGCCATGAGAGACGACGCGGGTGCATACGCGCTCAGCGCGACCAGGGACGAGACGGCGCTGTGTTTGGCCGCGTCGGAGTAGTCGGCGGCATTGTAAGCCTTGGGCGCGAAGCGGGGATCCAAGGGATCGGAGAACTGTTCGGTGCTGTCGAACGTGTAGCCGAGAGCGGCGAGGCGGGTCGTGTTGAAGGCCGCCATCATGTGGTGGTCTTCGTGGACCAGGTTGTGGCAGTGGAACATGTACATTCCGTTCCAGGGGCCGTAGATCGCCATCACGTCGACGATCTCGCCTGGTGCGAGCATGACGACGTCTTTCAGGCCGGCGGCCTCGTAGGGCATGAGGCCGCGCGCGCCACCGGTGCGAGAGATGACTTGCATGTTGACGAGATGGACGTGGACGGGGTGGACGGCTGGTCCGCCGGTGTGACGGAATTGCCAGTGCTCGACGGTGCCTTGGGGTGGACGGGCGAGGACACGGTTGTTGGGGTCGTCGAAGTTGACGCCGTTGACGGTCCATTCTGCTGCTCCGCCCATCTGGAAGTTGAATGTGTGGTCGATGGTCGATCGCTGCGCAGGCCACGGAATGTTGCTGTTCAGAGTCGAGGGGACAGCATTGTTCGACGAATCGCTGACGGTGTGGCCCACCACGAAGCGCATCACCTTGTCCGTATTGTCGAATTCCGGGATCTGCGTAGTGGCCATGCCATCCATCAGGGTGAGGTTTTGGCCCTTGAAGCCAGAGAAGTCAACGACGATCTCGTAACGCTCACCGTTCGAGATGGTGACGTCCTTAGCATTGACTGGAGCACCGAACAGACCACTGTCGGAGCCAATGATCTGGAACTGGATGTGGTTCATGTTCTGGTCGGCGATGTAGAGGTCGAAGTCGCGGCTCAGCGCCATGTCACACATCCTGAAACGATACTTGCGGGGCTCGACGCTGAGGTATGGCCACGGCTGGTTGTTGACCTCGATGATGTCGCCGAAGAAGCCCACGGTATCGCCATCAGGTGAGGCCAAGTCACCATTTGACTGGTAGATCTTGTCGTTCAACGCCAGTGGGATATCATGCTTGCCGCTTGGGAGGCCAAGACCGTTCTCGGCTGGATCGGTAACGATGTAGAAACCAGCCTGACCGTAGTAGGCATCGTCCGCGGTGTGGCCATCTGCATGGTCGTGATACCACATGGTACGAGCGGATTCCGAGTTGGGATAGTAGTAGTCCTTCCACTGGCCAACCTGGAGCTCGTCGTCGGCCCAGCCGTCCCATACTGCGTGGGTGTATGAGCCGTGCAAGTGGACAGAAGCTGTCTGCTTGCCGTTGTTCAGGTATCGAATTACGCTCTCAGTGCCCCTTGGGATCATGTAGGTCGGCCCTGGCGCGGTGCCGTCTATTCATCGTTAGCAGCTTTCGCTACCAGACTTGCATGTACGACTTACTGTAGCCGATCATGTTGGCAGGACCCAAGTTGGGATAGATCTGCCTCTGGAAAGACGAGACGGTCGTCTCGTAGTACTGGACAGTCTTGCCATTGATGGTCTCGGTGAAGGCAGGCTGAGCAACGGCGGGGATGGGGAGGGGAAATTGGAAAATGTAGTTGTATGTTGGAGAGCCAGCGCTCTGACCGGCTCCTCTCCATTCGGAACGTCCCTGAGGCCAGTCGGGACGTCGTTGAGGCCATGTGGCAGGTCCCTCCGGCCAGTCCGGACGTCCCTCAGGCCTCCCCCACTGCGGCGAGGCTTCGACGACAGCAGAGGAGGCGGCGGCGAGGCCAAGAGCCAAGAGTCGGGCGAAGAGAGGCATTGCAAGCAGGGGGAATAGGGATAGGTACGTGTGGGAGGGCTGACCACAGACTGAGGTGAAGAGGCGGATGTATATGCGGCGGCGGGCCACAACGGACCAAGGCAGAGCAGGAGATCACCAAGCGGATGAGCACTATAGGGCGGATGATGCCTGCAGGGCAGAAGTCAACTTACCCAACGAGGTTTGCCACGAGAGGTATATGTTTTGGATGCGGGCACGATAACCTGCCGAGAAGGGAAAGGGCTCCATGATGAAGGCATCGTGTGGGAAGAGGCCCATCTCGCTGTGCCCCCATCAGCCACTGGCACTGGCGTGGACGGTCGTAGACTTTCGTAGGCTGTCGTGGACTGTCTGTCGTGGGCTGTCGGCATGGAGGCGGCATGGAGGCGTGTGGCATGTAGTAACCTGGGCACGGCGGTGTCAACGTGGGAGTCAAGTCGTCTGATGAGTCTGCCCTGTCGCCTGTCGACTGCCTGCGGAGGGTGTCAGCGAAGGAGGAGCAGAAGGGACAGAAGTGGTAATTTCAGTGGACGCCGTCACCAATTCAATATCCAATGTCCGGAATCCAGCTTCGGAGCTTGTCCTTCGCCGCCAATCATCGCATCGCAGGCGGACGGATAGCGCCGAGCTGAAGGAAGTGTGCCGGGATACAGCGAAGTCAGATGGAGTTGAGATGCGAACCTCCCGCGTCCTCTTCCTCCCTCGATCATTGATGATGGATGATGATGGATGATGATGGATGATGATCAAACCACCATCACACCCTCGCGCGGACGGCCCGAGCATCTCACTGCATGCATGCATGCGCTGTCGCATCACGAAAGGGCTGCTACCATCACATCACCACGAAGCGCTGCGACAGATGGCTGGCTATTCTGGCGCAGGAAGTCTGGACGACGCCGGCGTTACACGTCTCTCGCAGGCGTCGCGTCGCGTCGATGATGATGCTGAGCGAGCGATGAATCCAGAATTCCGAATGATGCCCTCAGCTCCTCTCCGCGTCGGCAGCCTAGCGCGACCATGGCGTGTACAAGGCTACGAGATCCATCATGGTTTTCGGGTAGATAATGAGCAACATGATCATCATCGCAAGGGTCTTGGTCGCAGTCTTCGGGGAAGATATCTACGATGACGACCATACTAATCTTGCCATGCAATGCAACCACTCGTGCCGACTTCCTTCGCCACTATCACTATCACTGCAAGTCGTGCTGCCAAGCTGCCTCCTCTGCACATCTGGACCTGCCGACCGACCTTTACCGCCGCGAGCCTCTCGCTTCTGCATCTCAGCCGCAAGGAACACCCGAGAGAATGGCTCACTCCATACCGAGACAAACATTCTTGCTGCAGCATACGACGTGATACGACAGAAGATGATAATGGATAGATACATCCCGCGGCTGCTCTCGCCACGTGTAAGCTCGGTCGAGAAATCTCACCGGTCGTCGCAGACTGATCGACCGCTCTTCCTGACGATGATTCCTGCTTTCCACGCCCCAAGTTGAAGCCTCTCCAAGACACAGACCGGTTGGCGGTTCCGGAGGCTGGCTGGACGGCTTCTGACAGACTAGCGGAACCCTAAATCATCGACATTGCATTGACGCACGCTGCAATGCACGTCCGGAGAATTCGAACCTTACTTTCTTCTCCCTGACTCGCCTCGCCTCTCACATAACACCGCAGCTGAGGAATACAATGACAAATCAGGGGAAACAAGGCAGACGTTCGCGGCATGTCACCACAGATCATCTCGTACCCTATATGGAGCTCCATCGATACGTTTTCTTTACCGTTACCCAACCGTTGCCACCAAACGACGACCCCCAACACACGTTGCGACTTGTGGAACGGCGGTTTTGGAGCACGTACACGGCGTCTGTCAGCCTGCTGTGCTTCCATTCACAATAACGGGACTTGCGTACCTCACACAGCAGCTACACGACGACGGACCGCGAAAGTGACGCGCAACATCAACTGCTTCTTACGTGTCCATGCCTGGTCATATGAGGCTCAAGCTGCGGCTCTCATCCACTGACATCTCCTGAGTAACAGCGACGCGGCGCAACGCCAACTGGTCTTCGACCATCGCCCGATCGATTCCGCTGGACGACGCAATACTGCGCACCAAGTGCTCTGCACCCTTCAGGGTAATACGTTGGGACTTTGTCAGCACAACACAATTACTCTATACTTAATTTACAAGTGTGAGAATGCCATCCGGACTGACTTGCCAACGAGCGTACAGCCACAAACGGCCGCTGGCATCAACTACCGAGTGGCACGCGCTATCCTCCCAAACGTTCTCCTTTCCGGCTGACGGCGCTCACTCGCTGAAAGTTGGAGGCTGGACGGCTCGACTTCACGAGCGCAGTAAGCAGTGACGCGTATCGGAGTATTGTTAGCAATAACGAGCACCAGATCAGGCCACGGAGCGAAACGCATAGGTTGGGAGAAGGCTCGCGCGGCATCTCGATACAGAAGTTGGAGCTCGAAGTTGTCAGCAACCTCTGCAATCGCGCCTCTACCACTTTGCCCTTTGTGAAATGGTCTTTTGTGAAAGGGGTCAAACTTCGTGCCAGAATCCAGAAACGCATTTCGAAAGTCGGTTGACGTGGAAAACGCCAGGACGAGTTTCTCCAAGACACCTAGGTGTCTCGTCCCCTGCCATGGATCCTGGAGTCTAATCATCTTCCTGGCCAGCATCCTGTTACTCACTATCCGCAGAAGAGCTCGATTCCCACAGCCCACGATATGGACACTTGGGTCACCCGCCAGGGCCTGCATTCGCCTCAGCTGACATCTAGTACACGAAATTGAAATCCTCGCTCTTCAGGTCCATCATATCGTGGGCAAAAGCTCAGTCGCCAACACCCACACCGGCTGTATCATTGACGACTTCGTCATGGACCTTCACAAATCACTGCTGCTACTCTCCGTAGAAAGATCAGCCGTCGTCTACTCGCACGATGGTATTCCCTACGGAAAGTATAGCGATATTCACCTTTCGCTTCGTGTCACCTACCGGTCTTCTGGCTAGATCAAGTGTAAAGCATAGGGCTGATCGCGGGATAGACGCTGGTGGTCGTAACAGGTGAAGAGTAAGACTCCTCGGTTGGACGCTGTATGCTCAATCTTCAACAAGAGTGAGATGCGGATTGATTATAGAAGGAATGCACGGAGCTGTTGGGACAGCTGGGTCGACCGTAGGGACGTCGATGGATTTTTTTTTTGGAGAGGACTAAGGTAGGTGGTTGACTGGGCCCACTGCTCGGCTGGATATGTCTAATATGTACCCATGCTGCTTCCCCAGATTGCTCGCGTGAGGTGTGAGGGGCCCCGTGGAGGGATATTTATATGGCGGGCGGTCATGTGCTTCCGTCGTTCCCCGCGCCGCGTCTAGGCATCCGCGGTCCCTCCTGCAGCGAGACGAGGCATCATCGCCGCCGCCAATGAGCGAGGCGGAATGCGACCACATTCGCTGTCCTTGGCTGCCCTTTGGCTGACTGACTGACACAGCTTACCTTAGACCTCACCTGCAGCTATCTCCATCCTTGGACATATCCACTTGAATTTTGACTCCATCACTGCCAGATTTTCTCCATACCTTACTCTCGGCCACGAAGCTGGGCGGCATTGGCAACTTCGGCCAGTAGGGTCGGGAAGGAAAGAATACTGAACTGTATGTCGTGCTGGGAAAGGACAAACGACGTTGTGAAATCTCACGCCATTTCCTACCCACTTGCCTGCTTGCATGCATGAGCGTCAACTCATTCACAATTCAACTGCCTCGTACGACGACGCCCTGTAGAATCTGCCCAAGGCATATCAGCATCATCATCACCATTGCCATTCTTCGCCACAATGCCGCAACAGGAATTCGTTCCGAAAGACTATACGCTCCTACACGAGGCTTCGGGATCACCAGATTCCACGGCTCAACAAGTCCACCTTCGAAGCACCGAAAACCCACATGGCGTCGACTTCACCTTTGAAGCCGTGCGGCCAGGGCTTTTCCGAACCACATTCACATCGGGCAGCCACCCACTACCGCCCTTTCCGAGCGCAAAGAAACCGAGCACTGAGCGATGTTCCAGGCCGCACGTCAGCGAATCGAGCAAGACAGCAGACTTTAGAATTGGCGGAGTTGTTGCCAAATTAGACTGGAAGGGTGTTCCCCTCGTTTCCATGGGCTATGATGGCGAGGAAGCTCTCTATGCCGACCTCCCTTTCCGCTCGTATGCCATTGATGGCACTGGTGTCGCCCACTATACACGCTACTTCCGCGGCAGTCTCCATGTTGGGCTGGGTGAGAAGGCAGCACCGATGGATCTCTCGAACAGGCACTTTACGTTGTCTGCCACGGATTGCTTTGGATACGACGTCCTCCGGAGTGACCCGATGTACAAGCACATCCCCCTCCTGATGCGGGTGACTCCCGCGGGAGTAGTCGCGACTTTTTCGACGTCTCATGCTCGCGGCTACTACTCCGTCGGCTCCGAGATGGACGGCATGTGGGGGTTCTTCAAAGTGTACAGACAGGATCACGGGGGACTGGAACAGTACACCCTCATCGGCAGGACGCTCCAAGAGGTGGTCAAGATCTACGCCGACCTTGTCGGGTATCCGCTGCTGGTGCCGCGGTGGGCCTTCGGATACCTCGGCGGAGGAATGAAGTATTCCATGCTGGATGAACCGCCAGCCCACGAGGCCTTGATGAAGTGGGCCTCGAAACTGGAGGAACACGACATTCCGTGCTCCGGCTTCCAGATGTCATCGGGGTACACCGTGGCCGAGACGGAACCCAAGACGAGGAACGTCTTCACTTGGAACCGACATCGGTTCCCCGTCCCGAAAGAGTTCTGTGACGCTTTCCATGCCAAAGGTATCCGACTCATTGCCAACATCAAGCCGTACATCCTCGCCAACCACCCGGAGTATGACAAGCTCGTGAAGGCAGGCGCGCTGTTCACGGACCCCAGCACGGGGAAGACAGGCGTCGCTCGCCTCTGGAGTGCAGGGGGCGGCACGAGTGGCGAGGGAGGCCATATTGATTTCTCCTCTCAGGCCGGATTTGACTTTTGGTACCAGGGCGTTCGGGAGCTTCGGAAAGTAGGCATGGATTGTATGTGGAACGACAATAACGAGTATCTTGTCCCCGACGACAATTGGCAAATGGCACTCGATCATGAATCGGTCAAAGATATCGATCAGAAGAGAAAGGACGTCGGACTCTGGGGCCGAGCAATGCACACCGAACTGCACGGCAAAGCTTCCCACGATGCTCTGCAGGAGGTCATGCCCCACGAACGCCCCTTTGTGTTGACGCGCAGCGCCACTGCAGGCACGATGAAATACGCCTGCAGTTCCTGGTCGGGCGACAACATCACCAGCTGGGACGGAATGCGTGGCGCGAATGCCCTGTCTCTCAACGCCGGGATGTGTCTCCTACAATGCTATGGCCACGATATCGGTGGCTTCGAAGGCCCTCAGCCGGGGCCAGAACTGCTGTTGCGGTGGATTCAGCTGGGCATTCATAGTCCGAGATTCGCCATCAACTGCTACAAGACGGGCAACGACAGTCTCGTCGGGGACGTCATCGAGCCGTGGATGTACCCCGAGATCGTCCCTGAAGTGAGAAAGGCGATTCTGAGGCGATACGAGCTCATCCCGTATACGTACGGCTTGATGCTGGAAAGCCACTTCACCGCGACGCCGCCCCAGCGATGGACCGGCTGGGGATACGAATCGGATCCCGCAATCTGGCAATCGAAAGTCCTCCGAGAAGGGGAGGGACAGTATTGGCTGGGAGACACGCTCCTCGTCGGAGGCGTCTACGAACCAGGCGTCACGGAAGCCAACGTCTACCTCCCCAAGGGCGAAACGTCCCAGCTGGGCTTCTGGAACACGAATCCTCCGTACCAATACCTCCCCGCGGGACAGTGGCACACCATCTCTGCCCCCTGGAAAGCGAGCATCCCCGTCCTCGCACGCATTGGAGGTGCGATCCCGGTCGGTCGACCCGGCCAGACTTGCGCGCCGGGCGATACCACGAATGAGGCAGCTCTCCCCCAGGACGACTATCGCGGCGTGGAAATCTTCCCTCCGCCCGAGGAGTTCTCCGACGGCGAAAGGCGGTTTGAGACTCGCTGGCTGGAAGACGATGGAATCTCACCTGGGCAACCGCAACACGCCAGTTTCTGGATCGGATACGTTGCGACTCCCGCACAGGTGCGTGTGGAAGTTGAAATGCGCGTGGAAAGCGGAAGCTTCGTGCCTCCTTGGGTGAAGCACGGCATCACGGTGATTTTACCCGTCGGTGATGGGCGAGAGGTCGTCGCGTTCCCCGGGACTGGTGCGGCTGTGGAGGAGAGGAGGCGGGATGCCCAGGGCCGGAGGAGGTTTCAGACTTGGTGGTGGGGGAAGGCTCGCGGGGAGGGTGTAGCCGTCTGTCTCCATTGGTGGTGAGGAGTCGAGGCTTAAGGAGGGATACGAAGGGCAGGGCTGAAGGGCAGGATGAACGAGAGCAAGATAAGGACGATTGACAGACAGAGGTAGCGATCAGATTGAGAGGCCGTGGCGATGGGGGTCGTGTTCTCTGGAGAGGAAACTTGAAGACGGATTGAGTAAATGCGAGGATTCGCTTGTCCGGTAGCACAAGAGTGCATTCCCTAGAATCTCCAATCCAAGACATCTACCTGCCGCCGCAGACGCTTCTTGGCCGCTGCTTCGGCGCAGTATCCTCCAGGTCTGATATTGAGCCAATTTCTGCAAAACTCGTTCATTTCCCGCTCGGATTCAGAGGCCCTCGCGTGGACACTGTCTTGTTCTTCAAGTACCTCTCTCTCGCGCCTGTGAGAAAGGTTGGTTAGCCATTGATCTCATCCATGGTGCATGTTGAAGCATGCATCTCCTCACTCGCATCTTCCATTCGTGCATTGTGCATTTGTGGCGCAGACGCCCGTTGTGGGACCCGGCGGGTGAACCGCATCTGATGCTGCGGTCTCTCGCACCCGGGGAAGGCGGTCTGAATAGCCGGCCCCCAATCCGCGTCGTCTGAGCGGTCATGAAGATCCTGCAACTGATATGTTGCCATCATATCTGCCATGCACATCATCCCAGTGTCGTCAGGTACATACCGCTCTCGAAGCCTTGATTGGCAAACGAGTCAGACATTGCTTGCTACGATGCTGGTGGTGCGTGAATTGCGTGACTTGCTTCACTTACCATTCAGCCCGACGGCGATCTTGGTCGCTGACTTCATTCGATCTCGTTGTCGGCAAAGACTGGGGCCGCCGCTCCTGATTTGGCCTCGTCTCAGAGTCGTGTTTGGCGATGCGGTGAGTGAACCTCGTATTTTGTGGTTGGCTGTACTTAGAAAAGGCCAGTCCTAAAACTTTTGTGAAGTCCTTGACGTGGATGTGGTCATTGCTATGCTGGGCGCGGAATTCTTCGTAGACATCTTTGAGAGCGAGCTCGCCAGTACTAGTGGGCGTGTATTGTTTTTGAAGCCTTGAAAAGCATGTCAGTCGACCGCTTTCTAGCCCAGGGAGCATTCGTACTTACCAATCGCATCTTCTCATATTCTTCTTATTTGGCTTGGCCATTTCCACACTCCGCTGAGACGGAGGAGGCTGATTTGGCCGAGCCGGCATCTGCTGCGCTTGCTGCTGCTGCTCGAGCTTTTGCAGCGTTTCGCCAGCGGAGCCATGGTAGTCGCTACGGGAGGTAAACCTCATTGATGCAAGGCGCTGGTCTGGAAAATCACTGTATGCAGCCTGTACAGCCTTGGCAAAATCTGGGCTCAAGGTGCCGTCTTCTTTGTTGTCATCACATTCTGCGCGATAAGCTGTCAAAATATGTTCGAATCTCTGCAAGCCGGCTTCATCGTCACGCAAATATCGCTCCTGGATCCTTTGCACATGTTAGTCGGTCTGTCCCTGAACAGCATACAGTTGGACAGGGAAACTTACCAGTCACGCCGTCGTCCATGTTGCATATGCTCGCGGCGAACCGCGCGATTGACTTCAGCTGGATCGGGAGGGTCATCTGATTGATCGTTGCGGTTGTTTGGTCTCTCCGATGGCGAGGAAAGAGCATCGTGAGCGTTCATTGCTGCTGACTGCCCATTGGATGGAGAAGGCCAGTAAGGGCTATACAGTCGAGGTTGAGAGCTGTTTGGTGCCGATTGGGGGCTACGGCCGTCATCGCTCTTTACCGGCTGCCGTGGTCTTGATGGCGAAGGTCTATATGTGTCATGCAGTGTCGAGGATTGCCGACCAACCATGGATGGATTGCGATAGGGCGAGGAGAGGGAATGCTCCGCAATCGCGCGAGATCCTTTTGGAGCCGAAACTGGCGGCGTCGATCGCGGCAACTGGGTAGTTTGAACGCGAGCTGTGCCATTCACCGAAGAAGTCGGCTGAATATGCCGGGGATTCTGGAGCAGGCTTGATGAGCCTGCCACAGAACGATCACTGGCTTGCGAGTGATTGGGTCCAGCCGGCGGAGATGAGCCCGGCAACCCACTTTTCGGAAACGATTGAGTAACGCCAAACACAGGTTCTCTTACTCGATAGGATCTTTCCCTCTTGGAGTGCGAAGCTGAAACTGCCGATGACAGCGGCATTGATTCTTCACGAGGACGCTTCAATGCAGATTTCTGCGGCACTGAGAGCTGAGACGCTGGTATGGCGGTTGTTGTTAGCGCAGAAGCAGCGCCAACAGTCGGTGTTGGCGGGAGAGCATGTGGCGAGACAGAGGGATGCATAGTATGTCCAGAGTGCTGAGATGGTTTGTGCGACGACTTTCTATGAGGCAGAGCTCGTGGTGCGGCGATTTCGAGCTCGCCGGAACTCAGAGGCCGACTTTCAAGAGAACTGTCAGGGGGCAGAGACGTGCGCCTTTGCGTAGGCGTCGGCGGCCATTGGGAAGCCGGCAGCTCCTCGTCTGAATCATCAGAAGAGCTGCCCACCGCGTCATCGGACGATGAGGATATGTTTCCTTCGCGAACAAGGGCGGCGTCTTTTGCAATAACTTTGGCGGGAGCTCTGTTTGCTTGATTCCACTTTTGGAGCAAGGCGATGGGCACGTTCGGGCGCGGGAACTGATGGCCAGGTAGAGAAGGGAGCCAAGACGATGGCTTCTCGAGAATTTTCATCTGGTCTTTGGGTATCTTGCAACGACCATGTGCAAGCCTGGACCCGCCAGTCGAATGCCGAGAGTCCTTGTTAGGCGAGGGAGGTGGTTGTGCAGATGGTGGGCTTGGATGTCGTTCAAGCCTGGTATGTTGATGGGTGCTGAGACCAGTTGAGCTATGGGCCACTTTGGAAAGCGCTCGCTCCGTTCCTGTGGGTCTTGTTCGCGTTGGAGTCTCCACAATGATGTCCGGACTGGCACGACGGGCCTCAGGTTGCGCGGCAGGACTTCTCGGCGGCGATTTGCGGCCTTGTTTGAAAAGCGACAACAATCCAGTCCGTCTGGCTTCATTTGCTTCAACTGGACTACCTTCACTAGAGCGAACGGAGGGTTTGCTCTGCTTTGAAGACAGTGACCCCGATGCAGCCTGCACCGGGCGCTGCAAGTTAACGCCCGTCGCGACCTCGAAGCCATCCCTTACCAGCGAGCGTCCCAGCGGCTTCGTACGCCCATCTGGTTTGAGGTGGGATGCTCTGCAGGGCGCAAGCCCTGCGGATTGAGACTGCATTGGTGCGCGTGGGGAGATCTGGGATTGTGCTTTCGATGTAGATGCCGGTGCAGCCATAGAACTTCTTGGAACCGCGATCGTTGGAACTGCTTGAACGGGGGCGATTTGGTTCGGGTGTGAGACTTGCCCAGATTGATCTTCCAAATCTTGAGTCGCCTCGTCATGGTCTTCTGCTGCTGGTTGAGGACAGCGCAGTTGCTCGATATCATGGATAAGCTGCAGGATGAGTTCGGCTTCCTGCACGGGCATTGGATTGCCTTTGGTCTTACGCAGATGATGTTCATATTCGATGTTGTCGACCGAAAGCTGCACAAGGCCATCCTCAGGGCCATATGTGGTGCTGACCACGGTGAAGTCCTTCAATTGGAACACGTCGTGGACGGTGTCATGGCCGAACTTCTGCTCGGTCTCCTCTTCTAGCAGCGCAACAACGCTTTCAGAGAGACGCGCCTTGATGCTGATTTCGCCATCCGAAAGAAGCACGGTTGCGCCATCTTTCAGCGACAACACCTGGGAGACGCGTATTAGCAAGTGAAGGAACGCGTGGGTGGACTACCAGTCCCCATACCGTGATTAGCTGCACCACGTGGCCTGGGTCGCTGTGATTGTGGCACCTGAAGCTGCTCCCATCGTCACTGAATCGCCCATCTGGGTCCGGCTTCACGCCGCTGGTACTGAGGTGCTTCTTCCACGAAATGACGGCGGCAATTTCTCCCCATAGAAAGTCGGCGAGCCACGGCTCAAGTGACGCCTTTCCCATAGCTTCGGCTGAAGCGTAAAGGGCGTCGCATATCTGTACCGTGCAGATACGCGCGGAGGCTTAGCCGAAGCCTTTAGAGCGGGAGAGTGGTGAGTGAAGTAGTAGTGTGTGGGTTGCATGTGAAAGCGTCGTGGAAGTCCAGTCGCGTGTTCTCGGTTTCGTACTCGGCGAGTCCCGACCGATGGCCGCGTGCCGAGCCGACCCCTGCCGACCAACTGGAAGGACGTCAGTCAGCTGAAATGGAAACGGCAGGAAGCTTGCAGCGAGGTGAGGGACACGTGCGTGATGAGCAGTGACTACTACTACTCCTACTACTGTGAGGTGGAAGCATCCGGAACAGAACAACGGAGCCACCCTCACGCCCGCCGTCCCGTCGTCAGACCATATGGCCATACCCGTACAGCTTTACACGTGCATCACAGAACAGCTCATCTACACTCCCGCGACAAGGAAATCGACGCTCTCGACATGAGGTTCGCGTCATCATTGCAACACCGTCCGCCGTTGTTTGCCAACCGACATGGCTCTTGAGACATCTCCTCCATCCGCCTCCTCCACCCTCCTACCTTTTCTTGGCGGCAGGTCTCGTAGAGGCTCGTTGGCATCCATAGCATCACGTGGGGCCGCCGCGGTGGACAAAGATGTGCTGGCCCAGGCGCTGGACGACATCCATACCGAGGCATCCAAGTCAGAAACACTCACTTCCTTCCATGATTTCGACGGGGAGGGGAGCGGCAAAGGGCCGAAGGAGCTGGTGACGAACGGTGTCACTGGAATATACCATCGCTTGAAGCAGTCTGTTGGATCGGGAGGTGGTTCCTCAAAAGAAGGCAAGACTAGACCCAAGAGCAGCGGCTCGAAAGACTCGGTAGAAACATCTTCGATACCTTCGACTTCTTCGCCGAACGCGAGTCGGACTAGCAACGTGGGACTCAATGTGAAAAGACCAACCCCTGATACGGCTTCGGCTGTCTCACTGAGTCTCCCCGCTTCGCCCGTCGTCCAACATGGTACAGCCAACGGCGACGGCGTCGCTGTCAGGTCGAGCACGCCAAAGCTGCACACTTTAGATGGCAAACCAATTCCCTTAATTACGCCGAGCGAATCTGCAGACAAGACCAAGGAGAGTGGCCCTCCACCTAAATCATCCAAAAGAGCTGAAGATGCGCCCTTCAGAGAAGAAATCGATAGGACAAGGAACGCTTGGGCGGACAGTGATTTACATGAAGCTCCCCCGACCTCCTTGGCTCGTGGTCTATCACATCCAGAAATATCATTAGCAGGTCGACCGAGCCATGTGCAAGAGCCAGGCCTGGAGCGCGCCATTGATGATTCTGACGGCGGTGAGGAACACAGTGACATGCTAGCTGTTCCCCAGGTTAACATTACAAGTCGCGGTACTAGAGCAAGAGAGCACAGGTCAAAGACTTCAGATCCGACGATGCAGAGTCCACCGATGGTCTCCGTGGGGCCCTCTCACCTTCCTGGTTTCGAACCGTCGCGAGCTTCTTCAACTACGGATGGCGTTGATACCATGTCAATTAGCAGCTCACAATCAACTCTACGACGGCCAACTTTGGAACCTTCTCCCAATCTCAATTCAGGTTTCCAACGCAGAAGGACTGACTTGAAATCCCTGCCTACAGCGTCGACACGTAGTGTGTCGTCTCACCTCAGGCGACGGGTGCTAAGCAAGGACTTCTGGATGAAGGATGACAATGCCAAGGTCTGCTTCTCCTGTGGACAGAGCTTTTCGACCTTTCGGCGCAAGCATCACTGTCGAACATGTGGTCAGATCTTCGACGCAAAATGCACCATTCTCACCCCCGGAAGGCCATTCGGACAGCCTGGGACCGTTCGGCTGTGTCGACCCTGCGAGGAAATGATATTCAACAGCGACGATGATTCCACCGTATTCTCCGACGACGATGACTACACTCGAAGCCCTTATATTCCCTCAAATCCACATCTCAGCGATGATTTACTTGGTCATTTCAGTGGCCCGGGCTTTAGTAGAACAGATGCAGAGGTCACAACGCCCTCCATCGGTATTCCCGTCTCTCGTCGCAACCGTGAAGCCAAGCGTCGTTCCGCTGTGATTGAATTTGACACACAGCCCACACTTGCACGCCCCAGCTCTGCTCACTCTCTTATATCTTTGAGCCGGCGACCTCGATCCTCCAGCCACCGCCGCCGGCATTCACGTCATCAGCTTGGTCGTGGGCTGCGGTCGAGCATCGATGTGGAACGAGGCCCTTTCCACCAAGACGCTACTTTTGATCCGGACAAGAAGTCCTCCATGTCCACATTCCACCATGACAGCATTATCGACCCAGATCTGGCCGCTTTCCTGTCAGACGATGGCTCCGATGATGAGGAACAGCCAAGTATCATGTCCGCCGTAAGCGATGGCACGGGAGTATCTCCGGCAGATCGCGATAAAACTGGTCTAAGTGGCATATTTGCCTCGGCGCTGAAGAAGAACCGGTCGAAAGCAGGCGACAAAGGCACCGCACCATCGAGCACTAGAGGCATGAGGGAAGAAGATGGACTTGCGCACTCCGTTAAACAAGGACAGAAGCTCATGCGCAATCGGAATCTCAGCAATGGGTCCATGGGTTACAATCGACCTTCCCCCAAAAGGATTCGCAGCAACATGCTGTTGAGCTCAGTGGAGCCAGACTCGTCCGAACCAACGCCATCATCGCCGCTCACTGCAACGAAGCAGTCTCATGCGAAGGTCGTTCCCAGTTCAGCTTTGCATTCGCTGCACAGTGCCGAGCGGGATGATGTTGAGCTTTATCCCGCAAGCCTTGAGCACGTCAAGAAGCTCCTTTTGCAGCACTTACGTGATCACCACATTCCCCATGTGTCTGCATGGGAGAAAGCATTAATGCCAATATTGCTGCAGTGCACGGATGACGTTGAACCCGATGTGCAAGCCGGCGACGACATGGACATCAGGAACTACATCAAGCTCAAGAAGGTCCCTGGGGGCAGGCCTGGGGACACGAGCTACGTTTCCGGCGTAGTCTTCAGCAAGAACATTGCCCTCAAGACCATGTCCCGATCTATACGCAACCCACGAATCGCGGTCGTCACGTTCGCAATTGAGTATGCTCGCCATGAGGCGCACTTCATGAGTCTCGAGCCGGTGATTGCTCAAGAGCAAGAGTACCTTGAGAACATTGTCAACAGAATTGCCGCCCTCCGACCCAGTGTGTTGCTTGTTCAAAAGCACGTGTCAGGCCTTGCCTTGCGCCTCTTGGAAAAGGCTGGCATCACAGTTGCGTATAACGTCAAGCAGGCTGTCCTCGCTGCTGTCGCTAGAGTCACACAGACTCGAATGATCACGTCCATCGACAAGCTCGGCATTGATCCTTCACACCTTGGGCGTTGCGACAGCTTCGAGGTCAGAGCTTATGTCTCTGACGGTATCCGGAAAAGTTACATCTACCTTTCTGGCTGTGAGCCTGATCTGGGTTGCACTATCGTACTGAGGGGCGCAGACACAAAGACTTTGCGCGAAATCAAAAGAATCACCGAGTTCATGTGCTATGTGGCATACAATCTTAAGCTCGAGAACTACCTCATGCGCGACGAATTCGTCTCCATCCCTCACACTGCCCAAAGCCAAATCGAGGCCCACGATCAGACATTGAGTTGGCGAGATCCTACGGCATACAACATTGATGAGGCTCAAAAGTCGATAAGAGAGACGCTAGGGCATGACTTTGATGATGAGGAGATCCACTTCAAGTATGAAGATTTTGAGAAAGAAACTCGGAAGCGAATTCTTTCCGCATCGCCATTCGTGGTTTTCATGCAGCCTTACATGCTGACGCAACTTCGTGATCTGGAGCGACGCCTAGCCACATACAAGATGCTCAGGGATAAGTATGCGCAAGCTGATGAAGAAGGCGATGGGCAGGATGAAGACGAGGATGGTCCGGTTAACATGGACTTCAAACTTGTGCAGCCGGAGATGGTGCTCGCGCCGCCATCCAAGGATCAGCCGAAAGCGGTACGCGAGTATCTGCACGCGGTTCATGAAGCACAGTTTGAGAAAGCAAAGCACACCTACGAAGTCCAGGAGCGCCAGTGGCAGTCCTTCTTGGGTGGCCAAATCGATCCGTTTGATCCCTTCTCGCATCAACAGATCATGGTCCTGTACTCGACTGTATCGAGCATCACTTCGGCGCCTTGTACCGGACCTGAGCTTTTCGGCATTGGATTCTACGCTGCAATGCACACGTTGGATGAATACACAGAAGAAGACATTCCGTTTGGTCAATATATTGAGGATCTCTGTCTGCATGCAAACAGTACCTGCAAGGAATGCAACAAGAAGATGTCCGATCATCATCGGCAGTATGTCCATGGTTATGGACAATTGACCGTCTCGATCCAGCGTCAGCCAGCGAAGATGAGAGGCTACGCAGATACAATCCTGATGTGGTCTACATGTCGGATCTGTCGTCAGGAGACCACCGTAACACCGATGTCCGATCATACGTGGAAATATTCATTCGCGAAGTATCTAGAGCTCAGCTTCTGGAGCAGCTCTTTGCATCCTCGTGCTGGACTTTGCAAGCACGATATTCACAAAGACTTCCTGCGATGTTTTGGCTACCAGAACATGGTCGTGCGCTTTCAGTACGATGCCATCGATATCTACGACGTCGTAGTCCCTCGTGGTAGAGTCACGTGGAAAGTTGAGGCGGATCTCATCACCAAGAACGAGCAATATACCAGCCTAGAGAAACGGCTGAACGCTTTCACTGAGTCATTGAGGAAGAGGTTAAGTACGATCAACGTCGATACCCTTGAGGACCAAAAGGCACAAGAAGCTTATGCTGTCCTTGAAAAGTTACGACAGAAGGTAGAGGAAGACCACGAAGAGTTACTCGCCAAACTGCAGCGAAAGTATGCTGGGTCGCGTTACTTCGAGTTGATCCCGCTGAATCGAGCGCTGAGATTCATGGATGAAAAGGCTTTGGAGTGGGATCAAGCGTTCAATGACTTTGAACGGGATTACTTTCCTTCCGAGACGGACATTCGAAAGCTCGCCGCGCTTCAACTGCGCAATATGTTTGTCGAGTCAGACCCATCACGGGATAATAGCGACACTGAGGAAGGCACAGAGATGACGTCTGTCAAGAAGCAGGGAACACCACGTCGACAGACAGAAGACGAGATCGCTCAAAACGCGCTGACTTCTGTAGTTGAGGAGCACAAAGCAGACAAAGACGAGGGCGAAACTTTGAAGGCCGTTACGAGCAATGATAGCGCGCAGGGCTCAGGAAGTGGGCTCACGCGCGAGATGTCACCCTGCCAAGATCAGGAGCAAGCTGTTGAGCGCAACGAGGTCAAGCACTTGGACCTTGCTGTTTCTTCTCAGTCGCCCAGTCATGCATCAAACGACGATAGTCCTAGACTCGCGGACCTATCTCCAATCATCACTACCCCAAATCCTGAGCAGGGCCAGCGCGACGAACCATTTGCGACGCAACCTAAGCCGCTAAGTTCTGGACTCTTAGAGCGCATCGAGCAGATTAGGAGCCATCGTGCGGCAGGAAGTGCGGACCCGGAAGCCATGGAGTCCAAGATACCCAGACTTGCGGATCTCAAGAAACGTGAAGCAAGCCCAGCTCCTCATCCAACGCCGCCTCCTTTGCTCCGTGCTCAGTCTCAACCTGGTCACGTACCGCGTAGAAGTGCAGATCTGTCCGACCGCTCCATCGATTCTGTTGCGTCCTGGTCGGCAAACAACAACGGTGATCTCCAAATAGCTGAGAAGCGGTTGGCTGACAGGTTGGGTATGGGTCGCCTAGCCAGTAAGGTTGGCAAAGTTGCACCCTCATTCATTCCGAGATCAATTCCTCACAGGAACGAGGATGGCAGTATCAACATATCGAGCGTATCTGCATTGGCTAAGCATTTTGAGACGTTGTCGAAAGAGTTCGAGAAGGAACGTCTAAAGGAAAGGCGCGAGCGTAATCAGAAAAGTCGCCAACACCGGGCCAATCCACCGGCGAGCAGCAGACCTGTAGTAGAAGTGTACCACAACGCAACGGATGCAGTGGGGGAACGGTCCACAGAAAAGACAGGCCAAGACAAAGAGACTCAAGACGACAAGACTGCAAGAGAGTATATGGACGAATTTGTCTCGAAACTTCAGCCCGAGGACAATTCTGTGGCCGAGCAGGATGACAAGTCTCTAACGTCTGACAAGACAGGAGGAGAGGATGCGGCAGCCGAGCCAAGCCACAAGAGCAGTGAAGAAGTCGAAGGCGATACCAGCGAGTCGAAGCGCTTATCCACGCGTCCTCGTGATGGGTCCGATCTCACGTCTGGTAGCCCATCTATCGTCTCGCCACCGGTGGAACAAGAGACGGAGTTGCCTGAAATAACAATCACTGACCACAAGAAGAGCCAGTGGTTTAACTACCTCTCCGACTTCTGGTCGAAGCGGTCTGCATCTGGTTGGGCTAATCTCGAATACCCGCTTCACAGCAATGAGCATGTTTTCGAAGACTCTGACATCGTGGTTCGTGAGGATGAGCCATCTTCTATTATTGCACTCTCCTTGGCATCTCCGGACTACAAGAACAAAGTAAAGGAGTTCCGCAGCCATCCAAGCAAGGCACCTCTGGCGAAGCATGGGCATGCACACACCCACTCACAGGCTTCTGCAGTTGGTCCAAGCCAGGAGCAACGCGAAGCGATTGAGGCGTCTCTACTTAGTGACACAGGGACGCACATGAAATACTCGTTCAGCCATGGGCCTGTCAAGGCGTCCTGCAAGATATTCTACGCCGAGTCTTTCGACGCTCTTCGCCGGAAGTGCGGTGTCGCCGATCGCTTTATAGAGTCGATGTCCCGCTGTCTAAAATTCGACTCCAAAGGTGGAAAGACAAAGTCGCTATTCCTGCGCACATTGGACAACCGGTTCATCATCAAAAGCTTACAGGAAGTTGAACTCAAAGCGTTCACCAAGTTTGCGCCGGACTACTTCAATTTCATGAGCTACGCTCTCTTCCATGGCGTACCTAGTGTGATTGCAAAAATGTTTGGTGTGTTCCAAGTCAACATTCGCAACCCAAATACCGGTGTCGACTTCTCCTACTACCTTCTGGTCATGGAGAATCTATTCTATGAGCGCAATCCGAATCGCCGTTTTGATCTGAAGGGAAGCATGCGCAATCGAAAGATCGAGAGCACAGGACAAGCGGATGAGGTGCTTCTTGATGAAAATTTGGTCGAGACAATCTTCGAGAGGCCGCTCTTTGTCCGCGAACATAGCCGGAAGTTGCTACAGGCCAGCGTCTTCAACGACACACTTTGGCTTTGCAAGCAGAACGTGATGGACTATTCTTTGATGGCCGGATTCGACGACCAGCGCAAAGAACTGATTGTGGGCATCATCGACTGCATCCGTACATATACCTGGGACAAGAAGCTAGAAAGCTGGATCAAGGACCGGGGAAAGAACAAACCTACAATCACGAGCCCCAAGGATTATCGGAACCGGTTCCGGGTTTCCATGATGCAGTATGTTTTGCAGGCACCTAACTGTTGGCATCAGTTCCAGGCGCAGATGGCGCCGCCGAAGACGCTCAAGGATACGGATAACCGCCAGGGAGAGAAGGACACGGAGGGCAGTGTCCCGGAGGTGCTCGAGGGCGGCGATGATGGAAGTGTTGGCGCGGATGCGGGAGGCGCTTAGCGGGCTCTCAGCTTGGCTTGGAGAAAAGTCTCAGTCGTTTGGAAGGGATGATTTGCATGATTTGCATGATATTCATGACGGTCTTGACGGTCTTGACGACTCGTTTGGGTCATTGTCTGGGACTTTACGACACTCTTGGTATTAGCGAAGGCGTTCATTTAATTTGGAGCTTGGAGCCATCCTTTTGCATCGCGTAGCATAGCGTTCGTCAATTCGACAGATGCACATACCGAAGTCCACGTCGAAGCTCTCCTCTAGTCACTTCAACTGTCTCAACCGAAGGAAGTGAACATACGCCTACATCACGTGTTTTCGCGTGTCCCGGCGCGTCTCGCTTAATCGTTTTAACGGTGCTGCCTGCACTCAATCTCCATCTCCCAGTCTTGAAATCGAAGACATCCTCCTCAGCTCAGTTGCACAACGCCCAACACTGTCTACCACCCTCGATTGCATGATGATCCACAGCGACAATGTGGATTCTCTCCTGCGACCAGCCTTTCTTAGGCGGTAAGCGCATCTGGCTGCGGCCAGGTACCTCCCACTTACTTGGTCGCAATTCAAATCGAGCGACCCTCGACGGCCTGCAGCTTCACTTCATCGACTATAAGGCTGTGTCGAGACAACATCTTCAGGTCAAGGTCCACGATGTCGAGGAAGGAGACAGCGGAAAAGTATTCAAGAAGAGTGGGGTAACAGTCGTTGAGGGCAGTAAGAGCGGGACCAATATCAACGGGGAAGTGGTCAAGGCCGAAGAGAAAGTGCTGGATGTGAGGAATACTACAGCATTCGAGATCCGGTTGGGATCATTGGATGCGGTCTTCAAATTGGAGTGGAAACCTATAGTGCTGAGTCTCATTGGGAAGAAGGGAACTGTTCGGAGCGAGAAGGAGAGATTGGTGGGAAGCGATGTGAAGCTGGTGACCGAGTATCTGATGCAGAATACCACGCATGTGGTCTCCAAGAAGAGAAATACGATTCAGGGTTTACAAGCGCTTCTACAGGGACGTTGGATAGTGACGGACAGTTGGGTGGGCCGGTTGGTTGAGGCTGCAAAGCCGAGGGAGAGCGGCGAGAAAGTTAGCCTGCTGGAAGAAGACTTTGACAAGTACTGGCCCAAAGAGGAGGATTATCTGGTACCCACAGCCGGAGAACCGACGCCCCGGCCGAACGAATATCTGAAGCCAGATTCAGAGAGGGCGGACATATTCGCTGGGTTCACCTTCATCTTCTTGAGTGAAAGCCAGCATGATCAGTTCTTACCGGTGGTAACGGCTGGTGGTGGGAAAGCCACGCTGTTTCCCTACGAGTTGGGCAGAACGAAGCCCCAAGAAGTTGACGACTTTGCTAGAGGGCTCGTTAGAAAGAAGAACAATGGTTTATACCCGATTAGCCAAGAACCTGGACCGGGAGGCATTGTGGTTATCAGGTTGACTGACCATGGGGCTGGCTCCGACCTCGAAAGCATTTGTGTGGCGATCGGGCAACGAATTGTTGCGCAAAATGAGTTCCTTGATGCGATATTGATGAAGGATACTAGCAACTTTCGGACGCCTCTAAAGCAAGCTACACAAAATCAGGAAATGAGCGATGCCCCGCCGGATTCGTCGCGTGCACCCCGACTCCCAGCTGACTCCAGCGTTCGGCCTCCGCGAGATGGGGAGATCGTTACTATCCCAGATTCGCCCCCGGAGAGCCAGCGCCCAACACGCTCGGCTCCACAGCCACAACAGGAGGAGCCGGCACCGGGTCAGGAGCCTGAAGAAAACCCTACGTACAAAGCACGACGTACCATTACTCGGTCTCGATTCCAAGGCTTCGATGATTTTGATCCAAGCCAGATCGCCAAAGCCGATTCCTCTGATTCTGAATCTGATGAGGAGCCCAAGCGTTCGGTGCAGCCCAGCCAGGCAGCTGGTAGCATGGAAGTTGATGAGCCTTCACAGCCACACAACAACACGGACAAGAAGAGCACACGAAAGCGTCCAGCAGTCGAAGAACTTGCAGACGAAGACGCCGAACTGCCTGGTCAAGCAGCTCTGAAGCGTCGCCGAACAGAAGCGCTGAAGAAAGGCCACAAGTCGTTCATGAGACCCAGTCCGGAACCAGATCGTTCAAGCAAAGAAGACTCGGCCAAAGACAAAAAGGGAAAGGTCAAGACCGGCAAGAGCAGAGTCAAGACCGAGTCTGAAGACATCAAGAAACTCCGTGCCAAGCGCGAAGAAGAGGACGAACAGCGACGTCTTGACGAAGAAGCTTTACAACGCGCTGGAGATGAGCCGGTGGAAAGACTTGACCCTGTTGTTGAGACATTCGACGTTCAGATTCGATCTCCGGGTCAACGACAGGAAAGTCAACAGAATTTTCATAATCCTTCCTGGAATGGCCGGAAGAACTTCAAACGGTTCCGTTCAAACAAGAAAAGGGCCGATGGTACACCTGGCGCTCCACGTCCTCGCGATCTGGACAGTCAGAGGAGCTACATATCCCTGGAAGAGATTCCTGGAAAGTCTCACGGAATGGGCGATGATTACTGGCTCGAGGAAGGGGCAGATCGTGCTCGCAAGAAAGGCCGTCACGTTCAAACTGAGGACTCCCAACGGAATAATCTGCGTGCGGAGGTTTCTCAACATCGCCAGTCAGGCCATGCCATTTCCCTACAAAACGGAACTCAGGTGCTTTCCGATGCGGAAGAAGAAGATGACACGCAAGCTTTCCGCCGGCGGATCAGAGTCTCGAGAGAAGAAGATCGCGAAGATGAGTTGGCGGAGAAAGCTTTCGAGGAAGTTGAGCGCGGTAGTGGGTTTCCTTCGAGTGCCAGTCAGACGCTCAGGAGTGACAATGGAGTGAGGAAGAGACCCGCTGCACAGGCGAAATTAGACACTGGAATGGGACCGCCGGCGAAGAAGTCGAGAGCCGCTGCTACGAGTGCTGCTGCGAAGAGGAGAGCGCAGACTCTTGGAATGAGCGATGATGATGATGAAGCGGAAAGCCAGATGGCTTTTAGAAGGAAGAGACGATAGTTGATGCATTCGCACAGCGATGGCGCTCGGAAACAAGTGGACACAACAAGCAAGTTCCCGGCATTCTCACAAAGCATAGCATAGCATAGCATAGCATAGCGCAGCATCAGAGCGGACACAAGATATCGATTTTGGCATCAAAGGTTTGTGGAAAGCACGTCCCGTCATTCCGTGGTACCGTAAGCTAAAGTACAGAGAAGGTCTCGTATTGGGGTATCTTGTTGCAGAGCACATTCGCTGCAATTCAACGCCTTCTTTCGCCGTTATCCATCCGTTACCCTGCCTCTTGCATGATATCAGCAGTGAAAAGAGAAAAAGCAAAGGAAGCCCGTAACATCTTCCTCGTCTTGGTCGCCCGCAGTTGCTGCGACGCCAGTAAGGTGCTCTAGTGTTCGAAGTTCAACGAGGACACGTTCGACGTCTTGGAGGGCATTGGGCACGCTTCGCAGAGAAGGGTAAATCAGGACAGAGCAAGAGACACCTCTGGTAGCACATCATTGCGTGTGTTGCCGCGAGACTCAACCCGATGCCGGCAATTGCCGCTGGAGCGCTCCTAGGCGGGAGCGAGGTGCTCTTCCTCAACAACAGTCTGCATGACAGTGGACTCCTCCACAGCTGCAGCTGCCGTGTTCGGCTTGGGCGTACGGCTACGAGCACGAGCTCCAGCGCTTGAGCCTGGACGAGAGGACGTGGCAGCTGGTGGTGCCAGGCTCCCTACGCGAGACCCTGCGCGAGAGCCACCTGGTTTGACCGACGGCTGACGGGATTCGGCACGAGAGGTTCGGCGAGAAGTGGCAGAGGTCGCGGCTGGAATGTCGGTCATGGGCTGCTCGGCCTCAGTAGACTGCATAATGGCGGGTACATCGTTTGGGGGAACGGACTCCTTGACAGCGGTAGTTTCTTGAATGGCTGTTTCGTCGTTCGGCGTCTTCGTCGTGGTCGTTGCAGTTGCATCGGTAGCACCGACAGCAACAGCGTCAGCAGCAGCCTCGACGCCGTTTGGAGGGCCTGGATCCTTTGGATCCTTTGGACCAGCTGGGACCTGGGGCATACCATCGGTGGCCTCGTCATCATTACCATCCTCGTAGCCCTCAACGAGGTTCTCTGTGATGAAGTTCCATTCATCTTCAGAGACCTTGGAGACGCTGAGGCGGGCTGCCTTGAATTCTTGCATCTTGTTGAGCGAACCGTCGCCCAGATGCTTCTGGAGTTCGCTTCGATAGACTGGTTTGGACAGCTTCTTGCGGAAGACGACGTGGACGACGCACCATTTGTCGCGGTCCTTTTCCTTCTCCACGAAGCCGGCGGTGGACTTGTTCCAGGCAGTCTCATCGGGAGAGGCTTCCTGAACAATTTCCATGATACCCACGATACCTGGAAAAACAGTGGAAGATTAGCGACGCTGAAGCATGAAGCATGGAGACAGCTTTGTCTCTGCTGCGGAACATACCAGGATTCTTGCCCCCACTAGCGTAGAAGAATGCCAGATCGCCCTTCTTCATATCTCTCATGTTCTTCGCAGCGCTAGGGTTGCGCACTCCTATGTGTTGTTAGTGAATAAGCTTCCATCAGGGAGAAAATGTTATGCTCACCATCCCAAGGCTCAGGCTCGGTCTTGCTGCGGAGGTCGTCGATAGTGAAAGTGGTGTTGAACGTGCCTCCAGCTTGGATGGGCACGTCATGGCCCTCCTGCTCAGCTTTCATCAGCCAGTACTTCTTGCCACGTTCACTCTGCTCGCCCTCGTCACTTTTCGTGTCGATGGGTACTTCCTGAGCAGCTTTCCCCTTTCCCTTCTTCGTAAGAGGAGCTTTGCTCTTACGATTGCTAGCGGCGCCAGTCTTCTCATCAGCAGTCTCGATCAGCTCGTCTTCCAACTGTTCAGCGGCGGCCTCGTCATCGCGCGAGATGCGTGTCGTCTCGCCACCTTTTGGCGGACGACCGCGACGCTTCGGTGGAGCGGCCTCATTCTCGGGAACGGCAGGCGCGTCCTTCTTCTGAGTAGCAGCGGCGGCCCTGGCGGTACGACCGCGTTTAGGTTGCGGTTCTTTCAATTCGGCCTCTTCCTCTGGCTGCTCCTCGTCGTCTTCGTTGTCATTTGGTGGTTCATCCTCATCCTCATGTTTGGTAGGACGGCCTCGCTTCTTGCCCGCAGCAGTCGACTTGGGGACTGGGGCAGCCTTAGCAGCAGACGCGGCCTTTGGTGGACGTCCGGGCCCGCGCTTGGCAGGGACCGGGGCGGGGTCCTCCTCCGGAACAGCCTTTGAGGCAGAGGCGTTCTTTGGTGGACGTCCAGGGCCACGCTTGGTAGGAGCCGGGGCTAAGTTCTCCTCGTCAGTGGCAGCCTCAGACGGACGGCCACGCTTCGTTGGTGGTTCCTTGTTGACGTCAGAGGTAGAGCGGCCACGCTTCGTGCCTGTAACGCGTTAACATCAATGCTAATAATGAAGGTCCATGAACTAGTCACCTGCAGGTTTCTTCGGAGCTGAAGCGGCAGCTGCAGCAGGTACCGTCTCACGCTTTGGACGAGTAGCAGCAGCCGTAGTCTCAATCTCTTTACCACGGTTGGTGGTAATTGTAGATGGAATTGTTGGTGCGGTTGCGCGTGTCGCCTCGGTCGCTTTGGCCTTCGCCGGAGCAGCGCCCTTTTTCTTGGGTGGCATGCTGTTTGACGGCGCTGCTTGTGAATGAAGACAGTCTGAAGAAGGAATAATGGGGTTGTGATGAGCTGTGGGAGGCAAGACGCGAAATGATTTCGTGCAACAGAAAGACGCGTTGGTGTTTTCGTGAAGATTAGAAGTTGGAAGAGATGAAGCTCGAATGAACCAACGTCAGAGTAACCTGCGACCTGGATCCTGGAACGGGACGAGACCCGCTCGGGCGGCCCGCAAACTCTATACTCTAGCGCTATCACGTGCAAACAGAATCTTGTTCGAAGCGGAAAGCTGTTTCAGTGCTGGACGAAGCTCGTTTGTTCGATGCCTGCGAGCCATTCAAAGCTCCCATTTAAGGTTGCCCTATACAGCACCGAAGAAGTACGAACCGAGCACCAATGTCATATCATGCAGCGAGGGGTCGCCCGGGATGGCTGTGCGTCCAAACGAAAGAAATATGGCCGAATTCTGTGTGGCTTGCCAACGAAGATACCATGCTTTGACAACACTGTAGTTGAGATAAGCTGTGCAGTGCCTTGCTTCGTGTTTGCATCGCATGCCAGATCTTCGGCGCTGTGGTGCACCGACCAGACACGCTGTAGCGCTTGCGCAACCGTCCATAGTCTGCGCTTTCTAAGGAGCTCCGGATCTATATAACGGACATTTCAGTTAGGATTTCAGGATCTCGGGATTTTAGGATTCTAGGATTTCGCGATTTAAAATTTATGCTCCTTATCCTACGTATATTCTAGTATAGCTAGTAGTAATCTCTATTACGGCTCTAGGCCTTTCTCTCTACTAGTCTCTCCTCTCTTCTTTATAAGTCCCTTCTCTTCTCTCTACTAGTCTCTTCTCTCTACTAGTCTCTCTCTCTACTAGTCTCTCTCTTTACTAGTCTCTTCTCTCCTCTCTATAGATCTCTTCTCTTCTCTATATCGTAAGACTCTTGTTTTCGTAAATCTCTTCCTTTTATAGATCTCTTCTCTATAGGTCTCGCCTCTACTAGGCCTCTTAAAAATATATTTATTTCTAGGCTAGTTTTATAGGCCTATTCTCTCTTAGAAGAGATATATATTAGTTATAAGTAAATTTTAATATAGAGCCTATAAATTTTTATTAAGCCTTAATAAAGATTTAGTAGTAGAGGGCCTAGCAAACCCTAATATCCTGAAATCCTAGAATCCTAAGTGAATATCCGTTATATAGATCCGGAGCTCCGTCCTTTCGGCGGCTTCTTTGGACACACGCTGACGCTGTGGAAGCACTGAGCCCTCAATGCCCCCATCCCCGCGCAAATCTACCGAGACAATAGCAACATGGTGGATCTTGTTTGCTGCTCACCTGCTGCTGTTTAGTCACTATCATCGTCACGCTTGGGTACGTACCAGGATGCCCGAGTCGTACCTGCATCTACAGCCAGGAAGTCTTCCAGTGAGACCCGAAACATTGCGTAGGTCGACATGGTAACGCAGGCAGCGACATATCCGGTTTCTCACCTATATTCTCTCTTTTCAATGGAACATATGGACACCGAAAGCATGTCTAGACCACGCGCACTGTCGCATAAGGAATACCTTGACTCATTACAAATACCATCGGCAGCTGAAGCGAGGAGGATCTCCGAGATACAAGTGCAGAGGGAACAAGAGATCGCCGCTAAATATCACACACCAGAAGAGCAAGATGCTGCGAGACTCATTCAAAGAGCGTACCGAGGCCATCGCGAGCGTAGGCAGCTGGAAGGACTGACCCTGGATCCGGCTTCAAGATGGGCCGAGATTCTTCGAGAATGGAGGTACCGCAGCGCAACAGCACCTCATCTAAGCTCTGCAGGACCGACTCGACAGCGGTCACCCTCTGACTTGGCCAAGCTGCGTTGGAGGCGTGCGGGCCAAATCGCGGAACACGCAAGCGCTGGAAGATCGACCCCTTCACTTCGTTCGACGGGGACCATGGCTTCGAGATTTAGCAAGGCATCCAAGTTGAACGAGCCGGACTCCATGCTACTAGACCTGCGATATTTCCTTGAGATGGTCGACCAGAAGCATCGGTATGGAGCCAACTTACAGGTTTATCACGAGGAATGGCAGAGGTCAGGCACGACGCAGAATTTCTTTTATTGGCTTGACCACGGGGACGGTAGACACGAAGACTTGCCCATATGTAGTCGTGAAAAGCTCGAGAGAGAAAAAATTCGCTACCTTAGCAAGGAGGAACGGAGAGATTACCTGGTCCGGATCGACTCGCAGGGCAAGCTTCACTGGGCGAAGAACAACGAGCTTATCACAACCTCAGTCGAGGAGTACCAGGATTCAATGCACGGTATCGTGCCGAAAGGATCTTCCGAGCCCACTTTCAACGATGAAGACGTCAAAAGGCAGCTCTCAGCCGACGCCGGCTTCTCTTCGAAACTCGCCGCCGTCTCGGGCATGTTTCGCGATGCTGTGCAGGAACACGGAGACGAGACAACATACCGCGGCGACCATGACATCAGCTCCTCTTCATCCTCCTCCTCCTCATCTTCAGCATCCTCTCCAGGCGAAAGTCCGCCCCATCAACCCGCAACAATAGACCATAATACTGTAACTTCGCCTCAAGACGACTCCTCCTCCACCGCTCAAATACCATCGCAAAATCAAAAGAAAAAGAAGAAAAAGAAGAAAAAGAAAATCCACGCCTCCCCCGCTACAATCCTCAACTCCCTCCTCCGCGCCTCCGTCCGGCCCGGGACGTGGATCTATGTCTCCGACACCCTCGGTCGCCTCTACATCGGAATCAAATCCTCCGGTGCCTTCCAACACGCCAGCTTCCTCTCCGGCGCCCGCATCAGCAGCGCCGGGATCATCGGCATCAGAGATGGCCAACTCATCTACCTCTCCCCATTGAGCGGTCACTATCGCCCGACGACGAAATCTTTCCGCGCATTCATCGAGAGTCTGAAAGCTCAGGGATGCGACATGTCCAGGGTCAAGGTTTCAAAATCGTATGCTGTTCTCTTGGGTATGGAATATTATGGCAAGGGGAAGAAAGATTTGAGACGGATTTTCAAGCCGGATAAGGCGGCCAGGAAGGAGGAGAAAGAGAGGAGGAACGGGGAGAGGGCGTTTCTGGCGGCGCCGGTGGAAGTCATCGGCGGAGCGGAGAGAGTCGAGAGGAATTGGAGGGAAGAACATCAGCAGCGGAAGTTGGCGAGGTTGATGGATGATTTGCATGTTAAGAGAGATAGCCAGGACGACGAAGAGCGGAAATGACTCGAGAGCAAAGTCCGCAACCTTAGCAAGGTGTTAGGAGTAGGTCCTGAAAGGTTTCAATACCCAGTCACGCAATCACTGTCAACTCTGCGATCCAAATCAAATGGAAACATTCGAGTGATGAGAAGCTTTGACGAACTTGTCTTGGCTCAAGCTATGCTAACATTCGGCGCAACCATCTTTGTGGAGCATGAAGCATAACGATCGCCTACTTCAGACGAAGTTCCTGGTCTAAGCTACTCGAAGCGCGTCTGCGTACTTTGTACGAGCACGTCCTTCTTTGTCCTTCTCCTTGCGCCCGTCCGACTAGCGCGAATCCATCACATCGTGCATCCGTAGCGTAAAAAGGCGAAAGCATCTAGTAGCGCTTGCCCTCGCGGAGCACGTCAGCGTACTCCTCGAGTGGTGAGCGCGTGAGCTTGGTCTCCTTCCACAAGTTGGGAGTGAGGAAGCCGTAGGTGTTGGTGATGGCGGTGAAAGTAGCCTTGAGTGTGTTCTCGAGGGTCTTGGTGCTTCCCGATGAGGCAGTGTAGATGTCGTTAACACCAGCCAGCTGCAACAGACGCTTGACGGCTGGGGAGGCAACCAGACCGGTACCACGTGGAGCTGGGATGAGCTGTATCGAGTGGCATCAATACACTGAAAAAGATGGGCATAGTATGGGTGGTGCAGTGACTTACACGAACGGTGACGGAACCGCATTTGCCGGACTCCTTGACTGGGATGGAGTGAGGGTCACCGAGGTTGGTGCCCCAGTAGCCACGACGGATTGGCACGACTGAGAGCTTCGCGATGATGATGGCGGCGCGGATGGCAGTTGCGACTTCCTTGGAGGTCTTGATGCCGAGACCGATGTGGCCCTCGCTGTCGCCAATGACGACGATGGCCTTGAAGCGAGTGCGCTGACCGGCACGAGTCTGCTTCTGGACAGGTTTGATCTGTATTCCAATACCGTCAGCACATGTTTCGCCTAGAAATTCCTCTATATGTGTATCCATACCTTCATAACCTCGTCTTTGAGCTTGGGCAGGAAGAAGTCGACGATCTGGTACTCCTTGATGGGCAGGGAGTGCAGGTAGATCTCTTCCATGCTCTTGATCTTGCCGGCCTTGACGAGACGGCCCAGCTTGGTGACAGGCTGCCATTCCTTCTCATCAGACTTCGCACCACCACGGCGACCTCTGCCTCTTCCTCTTCCTCGTCCGCGATCACCGCCACGATCGCCGCGCGAGGCAAATCCTCCACGAGCTCCGCCTGGAGCAGCACCGCCTCTGTCAGCCATGTCTGTTGAGAGTGTGCTGGTGTGGGTTAGTGAGTCGGAGAGTGATGTCGCAGGCTCGATTCGAGGTCAGGCTTGAGAGCGAAAAGTGGTGGATGAGCGCCAAGAGTGCGGGCGGCGCTAATGCTCGCTTTCGGATCGATGTAGATGTGCCTCAGGCCAGGGAGACGCGGTGCGCGTCTTCTCAAACGCGAAGCTGTTAGCATCCCGCCTTCCACGAACCGCAACATCTTTCTCACATCACTTCCACAGACATGTTGGCCATATCGTCCGCACCGCGCATCGACGCAAAGAAACGAGCAGTCGCACCCAGGAAACAACAATTCGGGAGTGCCAAATACGTCGAACAGGACTATCCCCATCGTCTCAACTTCTATGTCATCCCACCAACCGGCGACGTGACCCTCGAGGAATTCGAAGAATGGGCAATTGCACGCTTGAAGGTACTGGCTGAGTTGGAGGCATGCCAGTTCCGCAACAAGACACCTGAGGAGACGGCAGAGTACATGCGTCCCATCCTCAACAAGCACCTCCCGCTATCCACCAATAGCTCGCGAAACAGTGAGAGTCCGTTGGAGCGAGAAAAAGACCATTACAGCCATTGGACACTGCGACTCGCGTTTGCAAGCACACTAGATCTGCGACAGCGTTTTGCGAGGTTAGAGACGCAATTGTTCAAACTTCGGATGCAGCAGGAAGACCTACGAGAGCGACGAGAATTCATTGGAAGTCTTCCTATGTCATGGGAGACCGTAAGCGACGATGAGAAGTCGATCTGGTTGAACGACTTGAAGGCCGCGACAAATGTCAAGAAAGATGAGGAGCAGACATGGTTTAAATGCGATTGGGAAGCAGTACCAGACCTGGTCGAAAGACGGCAGGTGCTGCTGAAAAAAGGCAAGGCCTATGTTCACGTCCGAGAGCAGACAAACATGGTTGTCAACGAGTTCTCGCGGCAGCTGGGATCTGGCCTTGAACTCGCAGCACGCTTCCTACCCCGGATGGACGAGGATAATCGCCTCGCTCCAATACTGCATCACCTCTCGCAGTCATTTGTGGCCCCAGATGCTGAATACGCGGAAAGCTCGAGTCTCGGTGATGGCGCAAACATTACAGCAGCTTCTATCGACGGACTGAGTAGTCAATTCCCGCTCTGCATGCAGAACCTACACCGCGAGCTGAAGAAGAATAGCCATCTGAAGCATTTCGGTCGTCTGCAGTACACCCTGTTCCTGAAGGGCATCGGATTGAACCTACAAGAGTGTATAACCTTTTGGAGGAGGAGCTTCAAGCTGATCACCGATGGTAAGAGCCGTGGGGAATGGCGGTGTGCAAATTGTTGCTGACTGAAATTCAGACAAGTTCAAATCCGAGTACCTGTACAACATACGCCACGCGTACGGCGACGTAGGTGGTGATGCCAACCGGAGGGGACGAGGGTACACTCCCTACAGCTGCCAAAAGTTGCTCACCGAGGCACTTCCGGCGGCTGGCCAGAACCACGGCTGTCCGTACCGAACCTATAGCCAGGACAACTTGATCGCACTGTTGCAGAATGTGGGAGTTACAGACCGGGATCTCTTGAAGACCATTCGCGAGGACGTCGGCAAGCAGCGCTACCATATTGCCTGCAATCGTGTGTTTGAATCCACACACAAGAACGAGATTAGAAAGGTGCGAAGTGCGGAGTGTCATGCCTGACGGAGCAGAACTGACGATGAAGTACAGGTGAAGGATGAGTCGCTATGGCCAGCGAGTGAACTGGACACCATTCTACATCCAAACACCTATTTCAAGAGGAGTTTCTTGCTGAAGAACCTCGGCAAGGTGCAAAGCGGCGACATTGGCGTTGATGGACCGACTTCATCCTCTAATGTGTAGTCAAGTTTTCAAGTCTTCAGGTCTGAGTTAGGGCGTTTGGTGTACGTGGAGTCTGGATCGGTTATCAAGTGGGCGCAGTGTCTGAGCACTGAAAGGAATTAACATGGCACAGGGCAGGTCGCATTGCGGAACCTGATGATGACCTGAGAGGTGCAAGTCGGCAGCCTCCGAGAGCCTCGTAGCTCGCTGGAGCAGCTCCTTCCTTATTGGGCTGGTCCGAGACTGAAACAACCAGGGGCATCCTGGGAGAAAACAAGTAGCCGCTCACGAAGCGCATTGATCAACGAAGAACACTTTGAATCACATGAGCCTATTTCTCCGTTATCCGCGAATGACAACGCCACCAGCCACCGGGCGTCGCGCTGTGCGGAAGACCAAGAAGCCGCGGCAGCAGAATATCCCAATAAAAAGCACTTCTTGTCTCCAGGCCGTGTGAAGCTTTGCGTTGCTTAGCGTCCACACCGTGTACAAACCGCAGAACGAGAATGCGGAGATTGCAAGATGTTCAGCTTCTCTTACTCCTTCTGTCAACTGCCGCGGTCCTGGAAGCGGAAGCCATACAGGCCAAGGAGGCGTCCGTTCCCATCTGCAATGGCTGCATCTTTCACAGAAGTCCATCATCAGCCATTGGATACTGAAGACTGCTCTTGCAGATGATTTCCGTGCTGGGTGGATGGAACTCGGTACCTGGACGAAGGAAATGGTAATCAGGAACGCCTGGGAGATCGTATAAGACCTGCCTCAAGGTAAGCTGGTGACCTGATCTCTTGTTCCGCGTCCAGAGCTTCTGTGCATCACATGCCTCTGTCTCCAAGATGAAGTCTGCTATTATCCTGTCGCTGGGCGCTCTTGCGCTTGCCGCACCAAAGCCTGAGTCGCAGCCGAAGAAGATCTCTTACAGTCGCAAGCAGCACGAGACACGTGCAGATGGCGATATCGATTATACTCCCTTCTTCACCGCGATCAGGACCGCTGTGCGCAAGTACAATTCGCAGAAAGAGCTCCCAGCAGCTATCGAAAAGGCCGGACTGCAAAAGCGCACCAGCAACGAACCCTTGACAGATGACGTTGAAGATGGCACCGTCGACGAGCTGTACGTTCCCCTGGACACGTATTTCTCTGCTACCTCATACCTGACCATGCTCTAGTTACTATGGTGCGGGACAGGTCTCCGGTCAGACCTTCACCTTCGACTTTGACACTGGCTCAAGCGACACTTTCGTCCCAGGCCCTCAATGCGGCACCGCACAGGGTTGCTCAGGTAGCACCAAGTACGATCAGTCTGGTACTGACGAACACAACACTACTACTATCACATATGGCTCCGGGATGGTCATGGGAGAGAACTACTACGACGACGTTACCATCGCTGGCTTGACCGCCACACACCAAAACATAATCAGCTTGACCAATGCTCAGGGCTTCTCCGGAACTGGAGCCGATAGCTTAATGGGAATGGGTTTCGAGAGCATTGCTCAATCTAAGCAGCCTCCATACTGGATGACTCTCCTCAACGAGGGCAATTTGAGCCCTTCCGAGTTCTCCTTCTACCTTGGTCGCGAGAAGAGCAACACCCAAAGCAAATCAGAGATGACTCTTGCTGGCCGCGATAGCTCTCGATACACAGGCTCTTTCACCAACGTCCCCGTCACGCAACAGGGTTACTGGCAGGTTGCCATCGACGGCATGTCTGTCGGCAATGGCGCCGCTGTCGCTGGCTCGGCAGGCCAGGCTGCCATTGACACTGGAACTACCCTCATCCTCGCTCCCACTGCCGCCGTCGCTTCCCTCATCACCCAAATCCCAGGCGCCGTCCCTCTCCCCCTTGGAGAAGACATGACCGCCATCGCCTATCCGTGCTCTTCCACGCCCCAGGTTAACCTAGGCTTCGCGGGCAAGAAGTTCGCCATCAACAAGCTCGATTTCCAGTTCCTCCCCGTCTCAGCCGCCCTCGGTGTGCAGATGGACAGTGATCCACTCACCTCGGTCTTGGATCAGCTCCTGGATGGCCTGCTGGGTGGTGCCGGTGGTGGTCTGCCGGCGAATTATTGCTTGGCCAGCGTGATCGGCGGAGACCTGGACCCGACTGAGAACTTGTACGTCGTTGGCGATGCTTTCTTGAAGAACTGGTACTCGACGTTCCACTACGACAGCCCAAGTAGCGCCTATGTGGCTTTTGCAAAGTCTGTTTGAGATGGAATTATGAACTAATCATGAGAGGCTCTCGGAGAGGCCGTGATGAACGAGATCATGATGCTACATTTTTGTATTTATGCTCATGAGTAAGCATTGACGATGGAAATGTCAAGTTAGCTTTCGAACACTCGCTGCCTTTCCTGTCAGTCGGACTCGAACATTGTGCGTCTTTACGAGTATCCAAAATCCTCCATTACACCCGCATGAAGTCTAGGGGCTGCTTTAAAATGCAGCATTTCCTTCCGTGGCTATGACTCTTTAACTCCACACGTTGCTGGCTGCAAAATATGTTTATCTACCCCTGCTTCTTCACTCTTTCAGCATGTCCAAACACTAAACCACACAGATTTCAAACGAGCAAACTGGGATTCTACACACAGATTCTCTGGCTAGAACTATTGAAGCGTGAAACTCTTACACTCACATGTCGAGCTTCAAAGCTTGGCCACTTCATGTCAGACGTTTGGGGGAGCCAAGCCACGGCAATCGGTCGAGGACAACATCACCGACTAGTGTTAACGACGATGGGCGTTTTGTTCTCCTGCTTTCCGAAATATCAATATCGCACGATCACATGCAAAAGCCAAAGATCGCCGTACACCGGAAGGTAGATGACCATCCGGCCTAGCAAGACATATGGACCTCTTTGCGATCTTTGCTATGATGCATAAACCTCTATCTTCCTTGCTTCCACTCGCTCGACCTACCCTACTACAAAAGCGGCTACACCAAAGCCCGAGAACAACGAATAACACAATAGCACGCAGCCAAACCTCTCCAACAACGGCAACAACAGTCCTAGGCCAATACGTATCCTCTTGCGTCTCTCGTTTTACTTCGATCCCGAGAGGTGGGTATCCGGCCAAACGGCTACACTGGACTCTTTGCTAATTCTTTGGCTGGTCCTTTTTTCCATAGTCTCCGGCGCGCAACGTGTCCCCCAACGCAACATGTCGGACCCAGGAAATCAACACAAGTGTCTCAGATGACGACGACAAGAAGCGCATCTCTCTGGCCCTCGAGAACCCGCTCGGCACCGTAGTCGACATGGAGCTCGTAGAAGCCCGCCGTCAGGAACTTCTGCAACACCGTTTTTGGCGGGGACAAGATGGCCGCAGCCGAGAACGAGTTCGACCAAGGGACTTGACGACGCAGGAGGGGAATATTCGGACGGTATATACACAGTTTGCGCGCAGATTCTGACTGCTTTCTGGAGACGTAAATGGCTACCACCCAGGCGACTATGCCCTTCGCGCCATTGCCACTTCCTACTGGGAGCTCTTTGAGGCCGGAGATCGCGAGAACGCGGTTGAGCTAGAGAAGACCGCCATGGAGCACTGGGGAGACAGCAAGTGGGACCAGGGCGCTCAGGCGCAGAGAGAGTATCAAGGCCTTCAAGAAGAGAAACGGACTGGCTATAGAGTCTACATATTAGCAGAGGCTTTGAGGTAAATACAAGTGCAATACCCCTTTGATTTCATGTGAGATCCGTGCAAAATAGACGAAAGTGGGTAGAGTTAAAGAACAAGGTCTACTCAAAGAGGTCATCAAACGCTCTGAGAACTGCGACAGCCACTGGGCTGTACGTGATGATTCTGTTATGCCCTGAGAAATATATTAGCAAGCATGGTCTTGATGATTTGCAAGTTTGACTCACCACCATATTTTACGAGCTCAAACCTCAGTCTAGGCATGTTCTCCTTCTTGACGTCCAACACAGCCGCGCCTTTGCTGCCATCAATGCAATCCTTAGCATCGATCTCTCTCGGCTCCAAAGCACTCTGAGCATCTCTCCTTCCCAATATTCGTCGGCATATCATCTCTGTCTGATGGTAAGGTATGTCTGCGTCATTGACGGCATGTACAATCTGCAGAGCTCCCATGCTCCCTGAACGACTTCGAAGCTTGGAGCTGCTTTCGAGAGAGTGATAGTACGCCGTGAGGCGTTCAGCGGTCAGCCACTTGTCACACATCTGTGCCGTCAGGATATTCGCCAGCCAGGGCACAGGACGCAGCGGGAGCAGAAGCGGCAGCATGCCCCCAATGCGATACGTCAGCAGTAGCGATGGGACCGAATTGAATGGCGCAGCGAGTATCACGCCCTTGAATATGAGAGGCTTCGGTGTCGGGTCAGCTTTCAACACAGGCTGAAGCTCCTTCGAACTCCCAGGTATCAGCTCATTGCCAGGACTCGCGAAATGTAGAGCCACGGCACTCGCAACCGCCGTGCCCAGGCTCTGTCCAAGAATTACAATCCGCTCCGGAGAGATATTTGCCACATTCAGTACCCAGTCGACAACCGCAATTCCATCCGCAATCAGTCCAGCTTCCGTCGGAGAACCGGTTGAATGTCCGAAGCCCCGGTAATCGACTGTCAGAACGTGAGTGTTCGGCTGAGTGGTCATGAAGCGATTCGTGACGGTACGGAAGTTTTGCGCCAAGTGTCCAGCATTGCCGTGAACTTCTTGGTCATCCCCTCGTTAGGAAGAACTTCGTCTCATCGGAGTATCGCGAGATACGTACAGCTCACAACGACCCTCGCGTTGCCGTCTGTCAACAGCTTGAACGCCTCCGACTTCGTCACATCATCGACAGGTCTCCGATCAGGCCGTTTCTCTTCGCGAATTCTCCTCTCGTTTCGGGCGTAGGCGTCGAGAGGCAAGACGTGCCACGCGAACAAAGTCTCACCATCCGACGTTTGGATATTGAAAGGCGTGACTTGATTATGTGCGAATCCGAAAGTTTCTCCATCGCTCAGATCATCTCCGCGAAGAAGAGTATTGAAGTAGTGGGCATAAAGAGCACTGGTGGTCGGTCAGTAGGGCTTTTCAGTCTCTCTGCGATATTTGATCTTACAATCTCTGCATTGGCGGAGTCAGGAGGACTCCCAAAAGAACGGCATAGAGGCCAGCAGCGCCGGCAAGACCCAGACCGAGCTTGCTCAGAATCATTGGCGCTGGAGCCATGTGGTGATGAAAGATAGAATCACAAGCTGACGGACAGTGAGGTCGCTGGCCAGGGGGGTGCTCGTGCACGTGTCAGTGATATGATTGGCTGAACGGGTCAGAATATTTGTCAGCTTCTGTATATAGCAAGATAACAAAGTTAATGAATGGATACATCTTCTTGTACAGTAAGACGTTTTCACATCGACGGTCTCGCTCTTCACATATAGGGTCGTTATACTTCAGTAACTTATTGCCTTCTTGAGCATCTCAGAGGAGACAGAGACTGCAACGTGGTCGACAGCAGCAAATTAGCGATAGAATCCGCCAAGATGACCCTCCAATATACGAGGATGCCGTAGTCTATTTGCTCAGCGCCTTCTCGGCAATGAACCACGCGCTTATGGCTGCTCCCGATACAAGTGCAATCTGCAGCCCAAATGCGGCAGTGGTACTACTCGCAAAGCAATCCTCTACTACAGCTCTGACCTTGGGATCCAAAAGCTCGAGGTACTCCAAGCTCTGCCGCACTTTGCTTGCAATATCCAGCGCTTCTTTCTCCGGCAGACCAAGTCGAGGCAGCTCCGACGCAAGCTTTTTCCTTAAGGACTGATTGGCAAACGTCGCTGAAAGCGAGACCCCAAAGACGCTTCCGAGTGAGCGGAAGAGATATGTACAAGCGGTGGCAACGGCTTGGTCCTCGTGGGAAGCGTTGGCAATAACGCCAATGAGAGTGGTGGTGATACCATTGCCGTTGCCAAGCCCACAGATACACATCCCAATAATGATCCCAATAGAGCTCCTAGTCGCCACCCCGGAGCAGAGGAAGACAACGATCAGCCCGCAAGTCAGAAGACTGTAGGCTACGATGGTGAGTATATAGTACTTGCCGGTGCGTCGCATGTAGAACCCGGCGAAAAGGCTTCCCAGTACGCCTGTGATAACGCTGGGAATGAGTCGCAGGCCAGCACCGGTTGCGGAGAGGTGATCTACTGCTTGGAAGAAAAGCGGTGCATAGAAGACCGCGGCAAGCCATCCTCCCATTGAGAAGAAATTGCACAAGTAACAAGCCACCATGCTACCGTTGAAAATGATGTGCCCGGGCGCGAATGGTTCCACGGCAACCTTCATTTCCACAAGAACGAAAACAACGAATAGAGGTATCGATATGGCCAGAGGAATGTACGTGACGGGAACTGTCCAGCTCACATTGCTGCCACGGTCCAGAGCCAAGAGTAAGGTGAAGACTGCGCTGATGAGAACGATAGCGCCAGGAAAATCAATTCTGCGCAGCTTCTTCGTCCAGTCTGTGCTGTCGCGGGAGGGTAAGTGCAGTGCAAAGGATACTGCGATAAATGCAACGGCACACATCGGTGTTTGAATGAGGAAAGCCCTGGGTACCATCAGCATCTGATGTGCCATCGCGAATCACAGAAGTCAACGACAATGCTGTCAGGGTCTTGTACGCTTCAAGAATTGGCTCTTCGTACGTACCATCTCCAACCAATGTAGTCGGCTGCAAGACCTCCCAAAGGCGCGCCAGCACTCGCTCCCGCAGCAAATATTATATTCACATAGCCTTGGAATTGGCCTCGTTCCCTCAGAGTGCATATATCGCTCAGGAGGATGCTCACAACCGTGGTCATGGCTCCTCCTCCGATGCCTGCGAACGCCCTTGCTGCAATCAGCTCTTTGATGTCTCTTGCCAGTCCGCATCCCAGGCAGCCCAGGCCAAAAATGGTGTAGCCGAAGAGAAGGCATGCTTTGCGTCCAAAGATGTCAGATAGCTTGCCGTACAATGGCTGGAAGGAAGTGAGGGTCAAGAAGTATGCCGTAGCAATCCATGGTGTGAGACTGAGGGCATTTAGCTCGCTGCCGATCTTTCCATAAGATGAGACAATGATCGTTTGGTCCGCTGCCGACAAGAAGACTCCAGTCGCTACGGCTGGAAAGATGATGGGAAGTTGTTTCTTGACTTCGGGAAGTCCTTCGTACTGCTTAAGGCGATTGAGACTGGTCGTGGTCGTCTGCCTTTCGAGAGTACCTCCATCTGCTTCAGCGGATTCCGGGTGATCGAAAGTGCCATTAGAGGGTCCACCATCTGCTCGTGGACTTGGAAACGAGGATTTGGGAAGTAAAGGAGAGGCCTCGGTAGGCTTGCCGTTGCTGGCTTCTTCGGGACGCATTTTGACGAAGACAAGACGCGAGCCAAATCGTAATTACCCTACCGTATAACGATGTTGAAAACAATGCAAGACGAGCATTTCAACATCAAGAATTTAATGTCGGTTCACTGCTTAGCGAAGTGCATTTATTAATAGATTCGGCGAATAGCTTTGCGCTATCGGGTGGGCTTTTAACTATATTCGGTCTAGCTTTGTATCGATAGGCGTTATCGGCGATAAAGCTCAACGAACGACCGATCAAATATCAGTCATCAGCCTTCGGAGGGCGCACCAACGATGGAGAATGTCAACGCCTAAGCATGAGATCGAGGAGCCAGTAGCAGAGGCTGGCTTGATAGCGAAAGAGAAGGAGGCAGATGGAGGGTACGAGGGAAGACAGGAGGAGGAGCTGGACGAGGCCACGACCAAGCACGACTTGCATTCGGCGGCCGGCGAAGGTATGTTGGGAGCAAGCATCGGATGAGAGTGGATTTTCATTTCTCATGCAGGTGGAGCGCTGCAATCGGCTAAAGTCGAATCGGATGAACCAGGATTTGATGGGCAACGACATTCCAATCCGCCAGCTGGGCACGGTCAGTCTACCGAAGCCGGGATAAACACAACACAACAGGGCGAAGAAGAAGTACCATATCCAGAACCAGATGCGGAAGAAGATCTCCTTCCACCACCAGACTTCAAACCTTTCTTTACAGTGGTCGAAAGCACTGAAAGCGGCGAGCATCACCATCATCCTGCTGTCCACTACGTCTTCGCGGACGACGATCCAGACATCCTCACAGATGCGGCCCTCGAGAGTCTCGCCAACCAACAAGAAGATCCTGCGAGCGAACGATTCGTATTACTCGACCTCTCCGCTGATGGTACAGAAGTCCAGTCTGCGTCCTCGCTGTCGCCGGATTGGCAGGCTCTGAAGACGCACATTGCACCAGCACCAAGCTGGGGAGGCGGTGACGGCAAAGATGCGGAGAGGGGGCTAATGCTCAGGATCTCAGGGCAAGAGGCGAAGCGCGAGTCTAGGTACAAGGGAAAGAGGCGAAAAGAAGATGTCGATGTTTTACTGAAAGCGTTTGATGAGCAAATGACCCGTTTGGATGGCGTTCTTGGGAGTGACGCTGCTACTACAGATACCCATGGAGCGCCACAGCAAAAGGTTCACGAAATAGATTCGGTATGATGAGACGAGTGACGAGGACTGCCGCTATGCTGCGATATTCCAACTTCATGTGTATCCCCGAAGTAATCCGTAACCCTCCCTGGCAGAGTAGAATGACGCGTGAATGCTGACAGATTATATAACCCTGTGCCAGTCGCGTGAACACCGGCTCGCCGCCTCAGTTTTGCCTTGGTAGCGATGGTATGGCAGTTCTGGGAATGGATTGCCGGCTGTCATGCTGATCGTATACTGGTGAAGACTTTGGCATTGCGTGGGTATCGAAACAGTCCATCAACCTCAGATGCGCCCCAGATGAGTACGCAATGTAACCTTAAGAGCATGGCCCCTCTACAGAAGGAACCCTCCTGTCTCATTTCGGATCCGTCTCTTCTTCCGAGAGAAGTCCATTTGCCGTGTCCGTGAATGCTCGTGAATATTATACAGCCTATGCGTCTCTCATCCTTGTCTACCAGACGGTTAGCCAAGAATCCAGACTCTATGGATTCAGTCGAACATACCTCTGTTTGTGTTTTGGATTTTTGCTACAGATGATGTACACATATTTCCCTCCCTTTCTTCGCACCGACTTGCATCCATCGCACAGCTTCTTGACACTGCTCCGGACCTTCATGCCTCTGAACTGCTGCTTTGACGCCCCCCTGAGCCGTAAGTTGGAGAACGCTTCGGCTAGCGACGACCCTCTTGTTTGTCGTAGGGCATTATAGGATGTGGAGACCGCGCATGTCGAGTTTCGTCGCTTTTGCTGAATATTGCGAGATAGGAAGGCCGCGATTTGAGGTCGCTGACGTACGAAGAGCGTACGGCGGAGCGCGTGGCGGGACGTGCGAGCTGGTATCGAGAGCATGGCTGGATCAAGCACCCTTGAATGCGATGATTTGTTGTTGTTGAGCGACTACCATCAACGTTGTCGTCTGCCCTGTCGTGGTCCTTAGGGTAGTGGATTTGCGGAGAACTTCCGAAGCGTTGGTGCCTGAGGCAAATATACCCAAACTTTGGGCCACCTCACGTCCACACTCATACAGTGCGTTTCTGCTGCTTACACTGCATCTTCATGATCAAGCGGTAATCATCAAGCGAGGCAGGAATGGCGCAGTCTCAGGAGCCCAAAGCTGGCGAGAAACGAGGTCCTGGGCGGCCACCGAGGACGGCAACACCAGCAGCAAAGAAGCAGAAAACCGCGGCGCCTACTCCGCCAGCATTCGCAACTCCCGTCACGCGATCACCCGCCGTCGATTCTCCTGCGCCAGAAAAGAAGGGCATCAGGCTACCATCCAAGATCGCAGACAGCAAGCCTCTTCCCACGGTGGCCGAGCCGCAGCCAGCCCATCTTCCAAGCGAAGAGTATCAGAACATCGCAGCCAGCAATGTCCTTGCAGCCGCTATCGATCGGTCGCGACAGAAGTGGATCTGCGAAGGGATATTCAAGAGATATTGGGTGAAGCCTGAGAAAGGTACGGGCAAGAACGCGAAACCGCAGCCGCCAAATAACCCCGAGGTCAAATGGATGAAGGGTAAAGGGGAGTGCAGGATAAGGCTTGAGCCACACCTCTTGGTAGCACAGGTCTTCGTGGAGGAGAGGCCTAGGCCAAAGCAGAATCAACCTATTTACGGGCAATATGGACAACAACAGTACCGGCCACCGCAAAGTCAGCCATACCTGCAACATTCAAATCAGCAGTTCCAAAATCGCCCAGTGCCGCCTGTGAGCCAGCCTGGAACACCCCAGTCTATGCAGAATGTGCAACCCCTTATGCCTCAGCAACCTCCTCAGCGACCTCCTGCTGCATCTCCGCCAGCTTCAGGTCAGCAAGACAAAAAGAATCCAGATCCTGTTATTAGTATGCTAGCATCTCGCGCGTCTTCGGATCCTGAGCTCAAAGCGCTTATGAAGGAAGTAGCAACAGGGAACGCGACGTCCCACCAACTTAAAGTTTTTCAAAGACATATCGATGAGCTAGGCGCCATCATATCGAAGCAGAAGGGTGAACGGGAGGATCAACCTCAGCCTCCACAGCAGTCTAATGGGGCCACATATGATGGTGCAGTGGACCAAAGGCCACAGCTTCAGCCGCAGCCACGCCCACAACCCATCCAGCCACAACATCCACCGCCGAGAGCACCCTATCCTGCTCAGACCCCATACACCCAGCAACCTCAGTGGACACCTCCGACGAATCTACCGGTCATCCTTGAATTCCAGACGCAGGGTGCGACGGAGGATCGCTTCTTGTTCCCAGAGTACAGCATTTTGGAACCCCTCTCTCCGCAACATGAGCTGGTCAGCTTCGTGGTTGTGCGCAAAGGGCGCAACGCGGTGGATTCGACCGGTCTGGATCCGGAGAGAGACTACTGGCAGCCGGTCACGATGATGGTAGAAGTTGCGTATGGCAGGGAGGAAATCATGAACTGCATTCGACGGTGGGTCAAGCCAGCCGCGGAGGTGCAAAAATACATGGAGGACGTGATGAAGCGATGTCGGAGAGCGCCGGAGAGCTACCTGGCGCTGCGGCTGCCTCACAAGGGGTCCGCGATGATTGAGAGCGGGGAGGCATCTAAAGAGGCCACACCGATCAGTCTCGAAGAGAGGGCCAAGCCCAAGGCAGCCGTAAGGTCGATAAGTAAGAAGGCGGCCTCCAAACCCGATACGGCGGTACCTGTGGGTACTTCCGCCAAGAAATCGGGCGAAGTAAGCGCCGCGTCCACAGCATCGACCGCGACTTCACAACCAACACTCTCTGCGGACGATGCCGCGTCGACGACACAGCTCGACGATAAAGGGGCAGCATTGACGACCGCTACAGCTACAGGTGCCTTGGAGTCACCTGCTACAACTGACAATAGCCGTCCACGGAGAGCTCATAGAAAGAGTGTCCGCATCAGCGACGGCTAGACTCCTCGTTTCTCCAGTCTATGAAGACTATGATTATATACAGTGATACCCAAACATTCAATTTCCGACTTCGCAAGCCTCACCTCGCTTCCCGCGAGACGGCAATCTTGCCAAGACCTGTGAGTGCACTGACAATACCCTTCACTGCGCTTTCATTCGCTCTGCAACAAGAACTTTCTCCGGCCAGAACAGAAGGGAAAGCACTGACACAAGGACAATGGACAATGAGGCGTTCTAGTACATGAAAAGCTATTGCTTCCACTCGAGGAACTCTCTCGACAAGCCTCAGAGTCACCAGTACAGCCACGAGTGCGAGTGAAGGACTAAACACAGCACGACAATAAAACCCGCCACAGTCCTTCAGTAATCCGCTCTCGTTCCACCGACCCCGTCGCGACAAGCTAGACTGCTACCTAATTCCGGTAGCTTCGCTGCACTCAACTGAACAGCAACATACAAACAACAAACCCCCTGCCACACCCACTCAGCTGTCATGGCCGGAAACTCGCATCTCGCACACACGCCGCTTCGGGCGATCTCGGACAATCTCTATAGTGCCGCAACCGGTTTGCGCTCTAAGGACGGTGTTGCCCTTGGCGTTCTCGACCTCACGCCTGACATTGCATGGCGGAACTTCATCGACATACTTTGTCGCGCAAGCCCAAGACTTGGAAGAGCTGTGCTTACAATTGGTCCTTTTGCAGTCCTCGCATACGGCTTGTATCACCACGTCTGGCAAGGCTTTCGTCTCCACACTCTTCTCGACAAATTCACTGCACACTTCCATGGCAGAATCACGATTCCTGGTGACCATGCGCTCCACGGGTCTCTGCTCTCGTGGATGGCCAAGAATGGCGTGGAAACCGACACTCGATCGCTTACAGTTCACAGCATTTCGAACCAACGAGTCCACGCACGTGGCTCTAACAGTATATATGAAGAGCCCGTCCAACGCCAAGAGCTGTCCTATGTTCCCTCCGTCGGTTCGAATGTCTTCTACTGGAACGGCTACAAACTGAGAATACTTCGTGAAGCTGACCAGACTGAACAATTAGTCGATTCCACGGGTCAAGCAATGAGAGGCCACACAAAGGTCCGCGAATCGGACATCACTATCTCCACATACTCTCTCTTCGGCGGCGACATCGAGATCATCAAGGCATTTCTCGATCACGTGGACAAGACGGCCGAACCTGCAGACGAAGTCTTCACTCGCATCCATCGAATCTCAAAGTACATGCGCGATGGGGAACTGTGGGATCGTCCGATCTCGCGTGCTCCTCGTGGCTTGGAGTCGGTGACGATGGAAGCGGAGAAGAAGCAGAACATCGTACAGGACCTGCAAGACTATCTGCACCCTTCTGCCAAGATTTGGTATGCCAATCGCGGAATCCCGTGGCGTCGAGGTTACCTTCTGTACGGCCCTCCGGGTACTGGAAAGACTAGCTTCACCGTCGCAATCGCGGGCCACTTCAGTCTGGACGTGTTCATCGTCTCCATGACGATGTTAGATCTCACGGACGACAGACTTGAGCAGCTGTTTGATCTGCTCCCAACTCGATGCGTAGTCCTGCTCGAGGACATTGACTCCGCAGGAATCCAACGCGAAAGCATGAAGCCATCCACATCGGGACAATCGGGAAAGAAGAGCAAGTCGCCCAAGAGAACACGTGTCTCACTCGCTGGTCTTCTCAACGTCATCGATGGCCCATGCAGTGCTGAAGGACGTGTGCTCTTTCTCACCTCGAACTCCCCTGACTCCCTGGACCCGGCCCTCGTCCGCAGCGGGCGGATCGACCGCAAGATCCTCTTCGGTCACGCCTCCAGCGAAGTCACGGAGAAGATGTTCCTGCACATTTTTTCTTCAGCCCCGGGCGAGAAGCCTTCTCACATCGCGGAACAATATGACCTTCCTGCACTTGCCAAGGAATTCGCTGCCAAGATGCCGGAGGACAAACTCACACCCGCCGAAATCCAGAACTTCCTCCTCGAGAACCGCGACGATGTTCTGGGTGCTGTTGAGAAAGTAGGCAAATGGGCCGAGGAACTGGTCCATACGAAAGCGCGTGGAAAGAACGTGGCTGCGTTCAGCGGCCAAGTCGGCGCAGGCGCGGAAAAAGCAGGTGAGTCTCGTCCCCGTCAATCTCTCATCAGAGAACATTTGGAAGAATTTATTGCTCACTAACGACTCTGACAGCCACCACAGACGACGGCGTCCTCGTAAATGGAAACGACCATGCCGAAGACGTAGCTTCTGGATCCGACGACGAAACGGAAGAGGAGACTCAGAGGAGGAGGGAACTGGAGTGGGAATCGTACTCTCGCCCAGTTGATAGCTACAGACCAAGACCAAGAGGTCAGTATGGTGGTCGTCGTGGAGTAGTGTTCTCCTCTGCTCGACCTCCAGTTGGTCAACGTAACGAAGGCCGGGCAGCGCTCGATTCGCGCGGCACGTACCCGCGATAGAGTAGTGGAGTTCGCTCGCTGACACGCCTGTGTCGATGCAGGTGGCTATCGCGGGTCCCTGCCGTCGGAATTACAGGACCTGGTCCTCGCGTCCGCCCGAGAGACCCTGCAGGCATTGCAACGGATTGGTTTGTACGATGAACAACAACATGGTGTGAACCGCTGGTCACCGAAATGGGAATTATCAGTGAAAGAGGCGGGAAGGAATCGCCTGTCTGGCCAGCTTGTAGGAATACAATAGAAGAATAGAACGAATGTCATGAACGGGAGGTCTTCTGATTGCAATGCCCAGCGTGCCCTGTTCACGTCCAATTTACTCCATGAAATCAGCATTACTTCTTCCGAAATATCCCATCAGAGTATTCTTCTGTCCAGGATCGATATCTTTGCCCTTGGCCTTCGCCTTGGAAGGACTCGTATTACTACTACTGTCTTTTTCCTTCTTCGATGTCTTCACGCCCACTTGCATCCTCCGCATGAGCTCTTCGAATTCGTCATGGGAGACAATGCCGCCGGAAGCTTGCACATGGCCTCGCGCGAAATCCTGACCTAGGCGTTCGAGTAAGGGGCGTTCATCGGAGGATGCGGCTGGTGTTTGGGTGGTCTTGTCGTCGTTCTCGAGAGGGTCATCCTTCGGGGGTTCTGGGAGACTGGCGTATGCTTTCAAGTTCTTGATGATGTCCACGGGCGGGTCTCTGCTTCTTGCACAGCGGGGGATGCGACAGGAGAAATTGACCTTACCGGGTAGGTAGCTCTCGTTAGCGACGAGGATCATTTCCAGCGCTTTGCTCTGAAGATGGCCGGCCCATCTGGTTGCTATCACCGGGTGTACCTGCGCTTCGCTTTGGATCCTGAAGACCGCGACCTTGCCATCTGCCGAGAATTTGGGAGCGGTATGTGTACATCTCTCCACTTCTGCGTTGACCTCGGCTCGTGCAGCGAGGAGACGGGGATTCTTGAGGATACTTGCGGGTTCTAGAGTGTCGCATAGTGCATCCCAGGCTGACTTGACATCGTAGGACGCCGTCCGGCGAGGCGCATTGATGAGGGAGACGACGTCGTTGAGCGTCTTCTTGGTGTACTTCTTCAAGGTCGCCTGCATGTCGGGAAATGGATGCGACCATTTGAGCGTGTTGCCAAGATCGCCGTGAGTGCCGACTATACACAGCCAGTCACAACGAGACACTACCTCAGGATGCAAAGGCTCACACAGCTCCCACGTGAGTAGCGAGGAGGTTGCAACGGGTGGCGATTCGCACGCTGTAACATGTTCACAGCCGGCGGGAAAGTCGTCCGGAGTAGCGTGGTGGTGGTCAATGACAAGCCCAGTGTGATCTCCGTCTACAAGAGGCGGTCCTGCCCGGCTCCCATGGTCTACAACGAACACGAATGCAGGAGCGTGCGAGGCCAATTTACGGCGTTCATCCTCTGAGTGAACAGTATTTCCTTTGCTTAGAAGGTGGACGTGTATCAGATCTTTGGAGAGGCCGAGGAATACCAATGTATGTCGTAAGATGGCGCCAGCCGTAAGACCGTCTGCGTCTTTGTCCGGTACGATGACAACGTGCTTTTGGGCATTTGCACTACCGAAAGTCAGTAAGATTCGAAGGGACGCGTTACGTACGTGGTAGACCGACCTCCAGGGGGATTGGTTTCGATTGCGATTTCACAGAGCGGTCACCAGGTGGAAGTCATCGATGAGCATTAAATCCACGGTGGCAACGTGGTTTGCAATATTCCGACGAAGTGCAACACTCACCATTCGACGATGATCTCTCTAGCTTTCTCCATTTGCCTCTTCGGTGCTGGCCACCGAACGCCGCCGTCTTCATCCTTTACAGACGGAGTGAGGTGGTATTCGGGTACTTCAGACCGGGCTCTCTTGGCCGGTGACTCGGGTTTGCTGGGTGCCTTGCGTTTGGTGCTACTCATCTTCCCGATAGACAAAGCTACTCCAGGCGAGCGCGTGAGCGGGTGCGATTGGGAGAGACAGCTTGATGCGGCTATAAGTCGGCCGAGTTGGCGAATGCGAGCTGCACGCCCCAGCATCTATCTTATCCTGCTTGGCTGCCAGTGAGGTGCTTCGAGGAGAGGAAAGCAGGGTCTGGATTGGAAGAGTGAATGTGTTGGTTGAGTCGTTGTTCGACATCCGATGCCTTGATCTCGGTCTCGGACGTGACGTCACGTGGATTGGGGGGCCCTGCGGAAGAAAGTTCGCCCGTCTCCGTCGCGCCCCCCACGATCGACCCGGCTCCCGTCGTGTTCTCGACTCGATTCTCAGCCGCCGGAGCTCCAGGCCCGATGATGGCACCGCAGAGATACATTAGGTTATGAGGTTGGTTGGGTATGGAGGGAACGTGGAACAAGAGCCGCGGCAGACAGCAGACAGCAGACAGGTGACAGGGCAGGCCAGTCAAGCCAGTCAAGCCACTCTTCACCTGGTCCCGACAGCTCACCACCGCTGCCAAGCTGCTAGACAGGCCAGACACGACCGCCGAGGCTGACTCGCCTAGAACTCGGCTGGAAAGGAAGAGAGATAGCAGGGCACCTCATTTGTGATCATCCGGCGTGCGGCTCCGAAGCACTGCACTCAGCAACTCTGTCGATCGGCGCGGCTGCGAAGAGAAACGTTCCAGAACTTCCCTGCTCTGGCCGGTCTGCCTCCTTCCTCCCCTCCCCTCTCCCCTCTCACCCCTCACCCCTCACCCCTCACCTCTCTCACCTCTCACCTCTCACACGACCGCCATCCTACTGTGGACTGACTGCTTGTGAAAGGGTAAATCATACGCTGCTTGCCGAGCCGCACCTCACCACACGTCCCCCCGAAGCCCGCTCGCAGCCTTGCTGTCTCACAACGATCATCCTCCACCACCGCAGAGCCTCACTCTCCACCCCACCCCACCCCACCTCCACCCCACCGTAACGCACCGTACCGTACCGCCCCGCAACGCACCGCACCGCACCGCACCGCACCGCACCGCACCGCACCGCATCGCATTGCATCTCTCGTCAAGCAACCTTTCTGTCGCCTTGCACCTCTTCTGTCTTCTGTCCTGTCCTCGCGCCCGCCCGGCCGGCTCCGACGTCATTGGCACTGCGGCTCTGACCATGCTTCGGTACGTCGTCCAGGTACATCACTCTCACCACGCTTTGGCTTCCGCTCAGCACCGCGTTGCCAGCCGACCAACACCCTCTTTCCCCAGTTGCTGCTTTTGGTTGTTTGCTCTGTCGCTCATCCGCCCTGCTCGAGCCACTGCCATGCCGTCCATCTCATACTCGCAGGCACTTGTTTGGGCATCATACAGGTGCATCGAGACTGAATCACGGCTTCGGATTGTCCGACTTACCGTGGACTGACATGGTTCCCAGGCACGTCTCGAGCGCAACCACCATCCTACATCTTACCCCCGGCGCTGAGGCGATAGAGTGAGGTCCGGGTTGACGCTGAATGTGTGTTGGCTCTTCATTCACCTCATTTTGCTTGGCTCTGGCTCGTTGTACCGGCGCTTGGTGCGTTCACACGGGCTCTCGACGTTGCTGCCGTCTCTCCATTCATCACTGGCCGAAAGCCTATATTCCAACCTTTTCCTGCATGAACTATATCGAGGAGGACGAGCCAATCTTCAGGGAGAGCCCACCTCTCCGCGCCACGAGATATTCACCAGAACAATCACCATCGCCCGAGCTGGCGCTGGAACCTCCGGACCCACTTGTAGGCAGGCGACGTCCGGACCCGGGTATTACCGTTCTGGGTCTCACAAGCCATCAGAATCATTCCGACTCCATTGAAGACGCATGCGATCAAGATACTGAGATGACAGACACTCCAATACCGCCAGCTCCAGACGAGCCTGCTCGCAGCAATGAGACCGCCGCCACGGTAGTCGACGATGAGCCTTCACCTGCAAAGGTGGATCTAGGGGCGGCGAGCAACGCGAAAGTGTTGCAGGCAACGGCAGCCTTGGTGCTCTCTAGAGACTCCTCGAATGACTCGAGCGCTCCTCCTAGAATCGACTCTGCACGCGATAGCCGGGAAAAGGTGCCGCAATTGCCCGCGGAAAAGAGGACCTACTCGAGTGAGGCCTCGCCTCCTCTCACTATTCAGACAATCCCTCAGCCGCCAGCCCCAGCTTCTGAAGAGTCATTAGCGAGCTCTCCTATCCTTCGAAAGCAGATGATAGAGGGCAACGCTGCCAACACCCTGCCCGCCGTTTCACCCCAACAGGAAGAGTCTTCAACTGTACCTCACAGAGAGAGCCTTCCTCCCTTTCATCAACTGGCGTATCTCGCCGAGACGGCGACACAGCAGGCAACGCAACACGACGTACGCGCTCAGCCTTCATCTAGTCACCATCAGAGTCCCTCTTTCGGATCGATTGCACAATCGCCAGTTCAGACGTTTCATCACCCACATCCTTTCAGCACCCAGACCTCGCCAACAGCATACGCCCATTCAAGCGCAAGATCGCCGACCAGTACTCTCAGCGATGGACACCACTATGCCTCACCGCAGCAGCCCACCCCGCAAGGATACTACTCGGACAGAAGATCTTCCACTGCTACAGAAGGTAGCCGGCCTTTCTTGGCCAACATTCCGTCCCTACCCTCGCAGTCGTCTTCAGGGGATAGCTACGCCACCAACGCCAGCTCGGATGGACACAGTACTTCGCACACGGCCTCAATCAATGAGCATATGGATCCCAACGGACGACTAGTACTGCCTCCACCACCTGGTATGATTACCATACCAACTGGTAGCTTCAAGTGCGACTTCGATGGCTGCACGGCACCACCTTTCCAGACACAGTATCTTCTCAGTTCACACCGAAACGTGCACAGTCAGAACCGCCCGCACTACTGTCCCGTAAGCGACTGTCCGCGCAGCGAGGGCGGCAAAGGCTTCAAGAGGAAGAACGAAATGATCCGGCATGGTTTGGTGCACAACAGTCCGGGGTATGTATGCCCTTTCTGCCCGGACCGAGAACATCGATATCCCCGGCCGGATAATCTTCAGAGGTGAGTAAGGAAGCTTATGATAACAGCGTGCTGACCTGACGAGAGGCTGACGTGTGTGACACCTGCAGACACGTGCGTGTCCATCATCCAGACCGAAACCGAGACGATCAGGCGCTGCGGGACGTCTTGGCCCTGAGGCAGGAAGGCTCGGCGCAGAAGCAGCGGAGACGGAGGACGCAAAGTACGACTGATGCACCTCCGGACGCGGCGCCGTCGACTGCGCCAGCGTAGCGGTGTCTTTTGGCCAGAGAAGAATACGGGACGTGATGTTTGCTGTCTCGAAGACGGAAGCTTTCGAGCGATCTGCGACGGAATGGAATCTCACTCAGCAGGGCGAAGGAAGGATTGGGCGTTTCCGGAGAAAGGATTGTGAGCGCAAAGCTGGGGTGATGAATGGGGAGAAGAATCGCCCGCTCGCATCTTTGGCCAGGAGTGGTGCGAGGCTACGGATTTTGAGAGGATGTTGCGACATGCGAAGCCGTTGATGCGGCCGAGAAAAAGCGAATTTTGGGAGAGGGAATGAATGTGTGACGACGAAGGAGATAACGGACCTCTCTCACGACGCTGACGATTGCTATGCAGAAACTTTTCTTCTGTCTTACTATAGACTTTTTTCCTGATACGATGTACTTGTACAGTATCGTGCTGATTCTTCTTCTCCTGAGAGACGAGCGGGTACGAGTGTTGCCCTTGCTCCCGCTGCGGGAGGTCTTCTCCCCTAGGACGTACATCAGGCGGAGTGGGAGAGCAGCAAGCGACGCGTTCCCTCCACACTCCGCAATGATGTTGAAGAGCCCGAGACGTTGAATCTAAATGACGGCTACATGCGAGAGCCAGCTACCGATCGCAATCTCGTAGCAGCAACGCTCTCACGTCCGGGGAAACTCGGTCTCGGATTCTGGATCACAGAATTTCCAAGAGGGATGAGATTTGCACAAGGTGTCGTGTCGGGAGAATTCTGCAGATGCGATGCATGCTTGGGGCTTTGGGGGGGGAAGGATTTTTAGGTTGCTGGATTACGCACACATGGGGAAGAATGGCGCTTCTGGAACCGTGCACGTGCAGGACAGGAGGGGACCGGTGGAAAGTTTATTGCGAGAGAGGAAGAGGAAGAGGAAAAGGAAAAGGAAAAGGAAAAGGAAAGGGTTTGTTGGTATTTGGTGGCCCCGGCCGTCGTCGCGTGTGGCGCACCGAACAGCCGAAGTCTAGAGCGCAACGGCCGCGCTGTGAGACAACATTTCGCAATTCAATAGTTTAATACTATCTATTCATCACGACTCGTCCGCGTCTTTTTCTCCGCTCCTCCTCCTCCTCCTCTGGCACGAGACATCCGATCCCCTCCCCGCGCGCGCCGTCTTCCTGGCATTTTGCGACGTGGACTGACTGAGGCAGGCGTGTGCGAGGAGAAGAGGCACAGTACATGTACATACATGTCCACGGTATCTGTACCCTGCCTGCCACGACCTGAACGAGTAGTTCTGCCGCACACGACCACCGCACTGCAGACTAGACTGGGCACTACTACTGCAGCTGGAGAGAGGCACAAGGCAAACGAGCAGCACTCCCCTGCATCGCCGGCGATTCCGCATCGTGTCCTGGTCAAGGTCAAGACACCGGGCTGTTCCCCTCCCCGGCCTTCCCGGACCTCAATTCTCTGCCTCGACTCTCGAGGCCTCGATCCTCGCCAGCAGCTCTCCCTCTTAGCCTTTCCGAGCCTGGCCGGTTAATTGCGGGCGGCCGGTCCATTGCGGGCACGCGGGACTTTTGTGCTACCCCATTCCGTCCAGCGTGATCGCCTGAGCTGTGGCCAGACACCACGAACATCTCCTCCTCCGCGCTCCAGCTATATCTATCCAGAGCCTACCGCCCGCCTCGCGCGAGCCTGCTTCTCCTTTCCAATGCCCGCCAACACCGACCCCTCGGCCATGGACAATTCAACAAGACCGCCAAGGCGACCGGATGGCGAGTCCACTGCTCCGGATGCAACTTCCAACAGCCCGGCTCAGGCTCGGCCGGATGCGCGACAGACGCCGCAACAACCAACATCACAATCATATCCGCCCCCGCATTCGACGTCGCGGAATCCACGCCAGAAACCGATGAGCAACTACAACATCTTCCACACGACATGTTCCGTTTCCACCGATCAACCTCCAAGTTTCGCCATGGCGATGCGACCTCGCCCGACGCCTTCCTCTCTCGAGGGTCGCGAGAGGCTACCCGACTACTCGTGCACCGTCGAATTCGGCGCCAAGGTGCTTCTGAATCTGGAATCTCTGCACCCGCTCTCGCACGTCGGTGGCGGAGATTGGAGGGAATTGTACGCGTTGGTGCGAGGGACGATGCTGAACCTGCATCGAGTCAAGGATGGAGGCGCGGGTAAGTTGCTGCGCAGCTATACCCTGCAGCATGCGGAAGTTGGCCTCGCGTCAGACGTGGAATTCGCGAAGCTGGTGCCGCAGACGAGGCTTGCCCATCTCATCCCTCAGGGCGCGAGGAGGCGAGCGTGGCAGAAGGATGCTACGCTGTTCAGGGAGATGCGACAGACCGTTCTGCGCTTGCGAGCAGAAACGCATCAATTGCTCCTGGCTGGTTCGGAAGAACAACCTATCTGGTCGCTGGTCCACGCTCTCAGCGCAGCCATTGATATCGCACAACCCATCGACGACCGGAGCATAGCACGCCAATGCACTGTACCGAGGCGCAGGAGGCGGCATCAACAGCATCGCGCTACCAATCATGCTGGAGTCAACATCAATGATCCCGCTATGCTGGCAGAGCAAGAGCGCATCTTCTCGCAAATGTTTCCTCGCTTTGCGGAGCGGAGGAGGGAAGAAATGACGCAGGACCAGTCCGCCCTCCAATCCGAGACCCCAGCGCAAGCTGTAGAGCAAGCTCCTCCAAGTCCTTTGTTACGCGAGGAAGAAGAAATCGACCTGACGGACATGCGGGAAGACAGCGCGAGGCCTCAATCGTCTGACGGGACGATTCGCCCAGGCGCCATGCGGACGAATACGACGGACACCATGTACTCGGCCTTCTCAGAAGACATGATCCACGTCACATCACCCGCCAACTTCACACCCGAAGGGAAATGGCAACCTGCGCAGACTCGCACTGCAGCACAGCTCCAGCGCTACATTCGCCGATGCATGCCCGTCTTGCTTGCAGACGCGCCACGAGCCAGCGACATCGTCATCTACGAGGGCAGGCGCATGAGAATCAACGCCCGCATGGAGCTGCTGGAAGACTGGGAGCTGCAGCCACCTCCGTACAAGGCACACAACTTCCACCAGGAAAGCGGGCTTGTCCGAAGTGTCTCGCAGCGTTCGGCGACCGGATCGGCGAATCCAGCCGCACCGCAGTCTTCGAGTTCCGTGCTGGCCTCGGAAGATGACCCAATCACTCAAGCTGAGCAGACGCTGGACCATCAGCGCTTGTCGAAGATCACGACGGTCAGCACGATGGACAAGAGCGCGCCGAGCCGGGCGACACTCCAGGCGATGGCGGATGTCGATGCGAAGGGCAGGAGTCCCGCCCAAATCGCGCAGGATTCCAGCACGATCCAAGGCGTGATGTGGTGCTTCTAGTGGATCATCGGTATCGCCCAATTTGGCGACTGCTACTGTACGAATTACGACGCCCACACCCATTGATGAAGAAAGACTTGAAATGCGCGCGGATGATTTGCATTTTTTTGGGGGAAAGGTCGACCAGACGACCCGAACTTGACATACTCCGAACCGGTAGGATTTTCATTTGGATTCTGAAAAGCGTATCTACCAGCGAGCCTGCCGCAAGATCTTTATTTTTTTTTTCATATTTCTCTCGACAGGCGCAACAGGATGATGGGAGCGGAGAAGGAGGTGAACCTTGCACATCGAGGAACTGGAGCTGGGCTGCATGGATCAGGAGTGGAGTTGTTCCCGTCTGCTTCGAGATACCCGAACCAATGTCGTTCTCTGCCCTTGGCTTTGTGAAACAATTGTTGAGTTTGTATAGCACCTCTAGATACGAGCTCTGTTCATCATGAGCATTCTCATTTTTCTGGCCGCGCCCATTCATTCTCTCGCTTTCGCAATATCTTTTCCAGCTTCTTCTCGCATTCTCAACCAACGAGAATGCATCTCGGCCGTACCTTAGGGAGTAAGCAAGCCACTTTACCTAGCTGTTGCTAGCACGCTACTAGTAGTAGTACTTGATTCCATTATAGCACAACTGCACGGACCCGGACCCGGACCCGGAAGGGGTCTTGTGGCCCCGCGGAAAAGAGTTTATGCCGCCTGCTCTGCTGCCCAGCTGCAGCTGCTGTCGACCTCTCAAATACGACTACTGCTTCTTCGCCTCCGCTTCCGTCCGCCGTGCATGTTGACGATGACATCTTGATAAAAAGCAGGCATTCAAAGCGCATCGCGCTCTGAAGCGGTGTCAGCATGGCTGCGGAAGCACAGAGGCAAGAGAATAATACCAATATGGAGCATCCGACCCCGACTTTCAGTAGCGAAAGCAGTGGAAATGGAAATGGAACTGGCGAGTCCACGAGGAAAGGCCCCATCGACGACTCTCGCGGCCGTAATCGCCAGGAACAAACCGAGCCACGGGAGGAGGGGAAGAAGCCCTCCAAGCTGAAGCAGATATGGACAAAAACCGGCCTCGACGTCCCGACGCTCCTGATGATGCTCAAGGGCTCGTTGCCCCCGACGATTGGCATCGCCATCTACCAAGCCCCCGACGTCGCCAACCAGTATCAGACCATCGGCTACCTCATCGCCATCGCCTCCATCCTCGGTATGTGCATCATGCCCCGCGGGAAATTCCTCCAGAGCATGTTGCTCAACATCATCGGCATCGGCATCGGCGCGAGTGTCAATCTCCTCGCCCTCTACTGCGGGATCCAGGCGCGATTACATACGACCGCGCCCGGCGCGCCTCCGACGGGTTATAATTCCAGTCAATCCGCCGTCCTGGCCGTCTGGCTGTTCGTCCAGACGTACCTGACGAATGCCCTGCGGGCCCGACTGCCGCAGTTTCAGTTTCCCGTGATTCTGTATAGCATCTTTACGATTGTGTCCCTGACGTACGGGACGCAGTTCCCTTCCATGACGTACGCGGTCAGTTTCATGGAGCGGTTGCTGGAGGGGTTCCTGACGGGGTTTGGACTCGCGACGGCGGTGGCGTTGTTCTTCGTCCCGGTCAGTTCGCGGACGGTGGTGTTCAAGGAGATGAGTGGGTATCTGAACGTGCTTGGGGGTATGTTGAAGGGACAGGGTGCTTATTTGGCTAGTCTGGAAGGGTTTGATCCGGAGGTGGAGCGGAGGAGGATGGAAGAGGCGAAGGATGAGGAGAAGAAGAAGAAGAAGAAGAAGGGAGGGAAGAAGGATGGAATGGGATTCATGGAGACGAAGGACAGCGTGAAGCTGAAGGGAATGATGGAGCAGCTCTACGGACTCCATACGAAGCTACCGGCAGACATCAAGTGTGCGAAACGAGAGTTTGCCATTGGAAAGCTGAGCTCCACGGATATTGGAGAGGTCTTCAAGAGGATGAAACCGATCATGATTCCGGTCATGGGACTCAACACGGTCATCGACATCCTTCGTCGTCGCGCGGAACAGGGAGGCTGGACAGATGAGCATCCGGATGAGCAAGAAGCGAAGACGGAGCAGAGGTCGATTGAGAATCTCCATCAGCTGATGCACGCTCTGCACGAACCTTTTGCGACGATGAGTTCCAGCATCAATCGCGCCTTCCAGCACGTCCTCATTACCCTGGAGATTGAGAAGCGACCGAAGAAAGGCAAGCAAGACGAAGAGAATCGAGACAACACGGCGCCTGGCTCCGCTGGGTTTGCAGAAGCGTACAAGGAGCAGCTGGACGACTTCTTCGAAAACAAGAAGCGGAATCTGAGGGACTGGTGCGCGGAGCACGGCATCCACATCCCGGACGACTTCTTCGAATCCGCTTCCGTCCGACCAGAGGATCTCGATCTCGCGAATAAGCATATCCGGAGACGATCGCAACGGCAACTCTTCTTCGGACTGTACGTGGAATTTCTCCTCTGGCGCGCGGGCCAAGCTGCCCTCGAATTGGTCCTCTACGTCGATAAGAGGAAATCAGAAGGCGCTTTTCAGAAGACGAGACTCATCTTGCCCGGGGTAAAGACTTTGAAGAAATGGGGCCGAGCAATCTTTGGGCGGGAAGATTTGAATAACGAAGATCAATACACTGTCGATCTGAACAATGGCGGAAGTAGCTCGCTCTACCTCGGAGAGTCATTTTCTAGCCGCAAAGACCCGGAACATCTTCCTCCTCGGAATGGACTGGAGAAGGTTGGGGAGGTTATCCGTCTCATTCCTCGTGCTCTCAGGAGCGACGCCTCTGCGTTCGGCTTCAGAGTCAGCGCCGCGACGATGACGATTGGTATCATTTGCTACCTACACGATACGCAACAATTCTTCCTGAAGGAGAGACTACTATGGGCGATGATCATGGTGCCCATATCCATGACGCGAACCGCCGGGCAGAGCACCTTCACCTTCGCACTGCGGATCTTGGGAACTCTGGTTGCCATGATCGGATCTTATATCATATGGTACATTGTCGACGGAAAGACCCCGGGCGTCATCGTCTTCCTCTGGCTTTGGATCTTCTGCGCATACTATGTGATTTTGAAGAAGCAGAAACTCATCATTGTGGGGATTTTGGGTGCTGTTACGTCCATCTTGATCATTGGGTATGAGCTGCAGGTTGACGTGATTGGCACGGCGGCGGCGACAACGTAAGTTTCGTCATATTTCTTACTCCGATGCGTTCTCTACTGACATGACTTGCTCTCACTAGCAATGGACAACCAGCCTACCCGACTTACGCCCTTGCACCCTACCGTCTCGCAACCGTCTGCGGCGGTCTCCTCGTAGCTTACATCTGGACCATCTTCCCCTACCCGATCTCCGAAACGACGGAACTCCGCAAGGACATCGGCGCGGCCCTCTACCTCCTGGCGAACCTGTACTCCATCGTGCACGAGACCATCCGATCTCGCGTCCAGCAGATCGACGGCGACGAGAACGTCAAGGGCACGCGGGCCTACCATCTCAGCAAAGTCCGCAGCCAGGTCTTCCTCAAACTCATCGGGCTCATCTCGACGCTCGAGCAGAACTCGGCCTTCTCCAAGGCCCAGATCCGCGTCGGCGGCCAGTTCCCCCGAGAGGAATATGAAGGCCTCATCGGCTGCCTGCAGCGGCTCGTGCAATATACTTCCCTCCTCTCCTACGCTTCCGGGACCTTCTCGACCACGCATGCAACGCCTTCCTCCGCCGAATGGAGCCAGGATTTCCGCCGCCTGCTGGCCTCTTCCAATGCCACGTCGCATCGCCTGACGAGTCTCTTGAGTCTGTTGAGCTCCAGCATGCTGCATGGAAGGCCCCTCCCGCCGTACTTGGAAATCCCCCAGCATGGGAAGTTCGTGGATCGCTTGAATGAGATTGATCGGGATATTCTGAGCGTGAGGCATGTTGCGGAGCCGGAGTATAGGTGAGCATTTTTCTCATTCATTTTTCCAGTACGGTACATTCTTGGGTCCCGAGCTGACGTGTTGCTTGATTGTGGTTATGATAGTGCGTTTGCCGCGACGACCATTTGCGCCGTCTGTATCAATCAGGACATTGTGAAGATTACAAAGTGAGTCATCTCTAAACGTTTTTTTCCCCTTCCTTTCTTTCACAAATGTGCGAGGAGATATCTAGATCGATGACTGACAATGTCGCTTCCGTAAAATTCATAGACACGTCAAAACTCTCGTCGGGGAGATTGATTTCTCTTTCCATGCTATTAGTACGAGCGATGAGAGCGGCTCGGATGGTTGTGCTTCTTCTTCGATTGATTCGGTGGGGGAGGAGAAGAAGGAGGATTGAGTGGAGAAGTGAAGAAGTGAAATAGCGACAGCCTGGGACTGGGTCTTCGGAATAATCAAGCTTCGTTTATAGACAGATTTCTTTTGACCGTTCTAATGAACAAGGCCGATCCAACGTCCTCCTCCTCCTTCTCCTCCGACGGCTGCGGCTGCGGCAGCGGCACGCTGCACCCTGCTTTCGAGCGAGCAATTTTCGTCGTAGTAACTGCTTTCTGTCCCTTTCCCTCTCTCTATACCTACCCTCCCCTCCCCTCGTCATCCTCATCCTCATCCTCATCCTCATGCTCAGAAAATCTCACCCACCACCACCACCACCACCACCACCACTACCAGCACACCGTTTCCCCCCTGTGGGTTTTGGGTGGGTTTAGTTTCTGGCTCGAGAGGGATTGTAAGTTGAGCTTTCTGGGGCGAGGGGGTGTAGGGGTAAGATAATCTTGTCTTGGCTTGGGTTGTTGTTGATCGAGTTGCTTTTGGATTCTGCGTGGTACTCGTGTAAGCCTTCACGGCGGTCGATGCTGCTACTACTAAACGCAGATGTTGATCAGTGCGGTAATGGGTAGTGGGAACTTTTCTGCGCGAGGAGAGTTTTTCACAAGTCGAGAGTGCATACTGCATTCAGTGACATGCAGCAAAGCACATGGCCCTTCACCCGATATCAAAGCATTCCGCTGTGAAGCGCAGGCCCAACAGCTCCTCTTACCCGACTGATAAATATACAACTCTTATGATATACAGAGAAGTAGAGCGCCTCCAAGAACAGCAACTCGGCCGTCCAAATCCATCCCAACCCTGACTCCATCGCTTTTCCCCCTCAACCGGGGGTTTTTGGTTTTCTTCGCCCATGTTCTATTTCGCCTTTTGCGCTTCAGCTGCTTTCTTGGCCTTGAGGGCCTTCTTTCTGTTGCTTCGTATCATGATCACACTGAGGAAGCTCCCTACTACTGCGCCGCCGAGGAGGAGGAGGATGACGGGGATGCGGATGGCCCAGACGCGAGGGGGGAAGAGGCTTTGGACTGGATGGGAGTCGTCGACGAAGGGCTGGACAATGTTAAAAATTGAAGAGTGCAATGGTTTGGACTTCAGGTATACCATCAACAGTGTCCAGATCGTGTAGTACAGGAAGACGGCGGATGCGAGGATGAGCATTGCGAGGCCCACGAGACGGTCGAGCTAGAGAACATGGTTAGCCATCGACATCGTTGTGACATGTCGCAGATGATTTACAAGAGTGTTTGCAGCCATAGTTGGCGGGTGATGCGTCTACGGCGGTTGGATCCAAAGGAGTGTCTGTGGTCGGGATTGGAGACAATCACATGCAAAGCCCAGTGAATAAGTGCAAGCTGTTCTCCTGACGTCGCGTGGCCGTTGCTTGATCCCTGAATCAAATGCGTGAATACTTGATGGAGCTTTTGGTGGACCAATCGACGCCGGCGGGATCGCCCGCTAGCCGTTCCCGGTTCTTGCCTCAGTGGATCGAGACCTCAGCACGAGAGATCAACGTTGCTTCTACACATCACCCTCTCCAATCCCTTCCATACGGAGACCTCACTCTCATACTCTCCACAACACAATCTAGGAAATCTCTGCGGACACCTCTCGACGAATCGACCTCCCGACTGAGCGCATCCCAAGACAGCCATGTGGATCATCGATTGGTGTAAGTGGGAGATAGGGAACATGTGGTGGACACGTGAAGCTGACCTCTACTCCTCGAAACAGTCTGGGACGTCCTCGCCAGCCTGGGCCTGGCTAACAAGCACGCCAAACTGCTCTTCCTCGGTCTCGACAATGCCGGAAAGACCACCGTACGCGATGCGCCTGTGCCCAACCGCAACACTGCAATTCATACTAACACCAATCGCCTCATAGCTCCTCCACATGCTCAAGAACGACCGCGTAGCCATCCTCCAACCAACCCTGCACCCCACGTCCGAAGAACTGTCCATCGGCAGCGTCCGCTTCACCACCTTCGACCTCGGCGGCCATCAACAAGCCCGTCGTCTCTGGAAAGACTACTTCCCCGAGGTCTCCGGCATCGTCTTCCTCGTGGACGCCAAAGATCCCGAACGCTTCAGCGAATCCAAAGCCGAACTCGACGCCCTGCTCAGCATGGAAGACCTCGCAAAGACACCCTTCCTCATCCTCGGAAACAAGATCGACCACCCGAATGCCGTGAGCGAGGATCAATTGAGACATGAGCTGGGATTGTATCAGACGACGGGCAAGGGCAAGGTGCCATTGGAGGGAATCAGGCCTGTCGAGATCTTCATGTGTTCCGTGGTTATGCGACAAGGATATGGTGATGGTATTCGCTGGTTGAGTCAGTATGTCTAGAAAGAAGGTGGTTGCCCAAGAACAGCGGCTCCGACAGTAGCGTTGGGAACGTCTCTGGACAGAGATGAAGACATTGCTCCGCTGAGATACTCTTGGGGTTTACACTGGAGAATAGGCGAATACAAGGATACGTTTCGTAGCATCCGCGGCGCCAGGCGTTCCCCGGACTTAGTTCCACACCATCAGAACAGTGCAGGTAGGACCGACTATGAATCGATCCTATCGCAGCTGAGTTAAGCAGGCAGACACATGCAAGCTTTCGATTATTATTTTCTCTTCTCCAGATGTCTTTGGGATATTATTGCACAACATAATCATCCTCCAAGATAATCCTCCTAGTGTTTCCCTCAGTTGCTCCCGTGGGCATTTGCCCCGTTGCGGCACGATGCTCTCTTATTCGTTGTGCCAGCTGACCCAGCAACGCACGCTACCACGCCAAATAGCCACCAGCACATGTCTACCATGTGGAAAGCTTGTGGGAGGCTTGTGGAAGGCTTGGTGGAAGTGCTTGTTTGCACTCGGCTCAGTCGAAGGAAGGCATTATGCCGACGTTCCCCAGCTGTCCGAAAAGCAACTGCAGGAGTTGGGCGTGCGGAAGCTGTTCTCCGTAAGAAAATGCAATTTCACAAGGCTTCTTGGCTAAAGAACGCAACATCGGCAAAGAGTTGGGAATCTCATATTTCAAAATCCTCGTCACTGCTCTCGCCCTCCTCAAGCTCCACCCCTGGAAGAGGCCACATGCCTCTCGCCATCAACAAACGGACAAGAACACTGGGACGTACAGTAATGACCGCATCTTGGCTCCCTCCCCCACGCTCCACATCATTATTCTGCGTGATGCGGTACGAATCGTGCATTCTCTTGCGGCTGCTCAGTCCATTTGGGGCCACGTAGTCGTCATTCTCGTGAGCAGCTTCCAATTCCTCCTCCGAGGAAAGAGGCGCAGCGGGCTCGGATGTCGTTTCGCTTTCTGCTCGGCGCTCAGAGGGACGGGGGCGGTGGCCTATTCGTATCGGCCATGCAATGGAGCTGAAGGAAGATGCGTCATGCGCGGAAACACCCTGACCAAGACGGGCGACCTCGCGCGCTCGAGCATCTGGAGAGAATACTTTGATCGTATGATCGATACCACTTACTGCGAGCATGTTCTCGTAAGGGTGGCCTTGAATAACGTTGACAACTTCTCCGTCGCCTTCGAGGATCTAGGAAGTGATACACATCAGCATTTTCCAAAGTCTCGTCCAAGCTGGAATACTCACATTTACAAGCTTCGACGTCTTGCGATCCCAGATGAAGAAATTGCCGTCGTCTGACCCTGAGACGACATACTCATCATCAGGTCCAAAGTAATTGACATCCTTCACAGTGCGCACATTGCAGTGACCTCGATATGTCCGAGTCGGCCTTGAGCAAGGTACGTCTGGCTGAACCTTGGGACGCAACCTTCGCCGCTCAACTGCCGAACGATAGATGTATCGCGGCATACCGACGTTCGGCACCCCATCTTCTTCATCCGCCTCGGTGCTGGAGTTTGAGGTTTCGCTGTCCTCATCAGAGTCGTCGCCATTGTCAACGTCGTCATCGTGGTCGTCGTCTTCTTCGTTCTCGTGCTCGTCCTCTTCGTCTTCCTCCAGCACAAACGTTGGCCGTCGGACATGACGTCGTTCGTTTTCAAGGAGCGCCTCAGCTTCATCAGGCGTGTCGGTCATCTCTTCTTCAGGCGATCCATTCGATTCTGCATGTCTCGTCGCATGAGCAGCAGCGGAGATATCCTCTGCATTAGCACCATCAACGACATCACCATTTCGGTCGACCACCTCCATAGCGCTCGTGCCTTCCTCCTCCTCACCATCGTCACCAAGAACATCCACAAGAGCTTCTTCTGCCGCGAGCTCTCTGACCACTCTACCAAGTCCACCGAAGCATCGATCGACGGTGACATAGTTGAGGCCTTCTGCAACGGTCAACAGTATACTGCGAGCAACCTTTCGAGCCCAGTACCTGTGAGCAATCTGCCGGTCTTGCGCACGTACCCCTTCGCCTCCACTGCTCTCTGATAGCACCGTAGCAGACGATAGATCTTCGAACGGTATCTTCACTGCAGAGGCAAAGGCAAGAACAGCGGCTTTTTGCGACCGAAAGAGCTGTTGGCTCTCATCTGTCTCAAATCTATTGGCCTCCACGTTGAAAATGGGATCGTCTCCCGCCCAGTTGAGTAGGTACGGTATCAGGAACTCGTCGATTGCGTCAGACGAAGCTTCAGCCTCAGGTATGGGTAGGCTGCCAGCAGCTTTCGCACCCTGCGGCATATCGCTCGGGCGGGTAAAGCCTTCAATCAGGCGGCCAATACCAGAGTCTAGCCACAGAAGTATCGCCTTGAGGAAGTCGTAAAAGAACATTTCTCGCATCGGCATGACCAGATCGTTGCTTCTGACTTCGATCGTACTAAACTGAGCCATTAATGGGCTGTAGCCTGATGGGGTCTGCAATTTGCCGCCAAGTACGCGAGCGACCGTGCCGGCTGCCTGCACGAATCTCCTTGTCCGTTCCCGAAGGCGCCTGAGAGTCTGCTGGACATAGACTTGGTCCACTTCAGGCTCCATGGGGTAGCCCCAGCTCCTCATCGTCTCATCTATGTCACCGAGTATACTCGCGGCATGGCCCAATGCAGAAGTGAACTGCGCAGATGGATCGGACCCCTCCTCTCCTTGTCCGAACAAAGATGACCGGATGTTCACAGTTGCTTTTGCGATCCGCTGTGCGTCTCTCTGCTTCTCCGTGAGCGCCTGGCTCCGAGGTGGAATAGGAATGTCCTCGCTCTGGCCGTTCTGATACCGTATCCTCAAGGCTGCATCAGACGAGGTAGCACCTGTTCGTGGTTTTGAAGAGGCTCGAGTATCTTGAGCCAGCGATGCTTCGCTTCCATTGTTTTTCCGCTTGCGCTTTCGATCCCTGCTCTCCTTCGCTCGGTGACTATTTAGCGCACCGGTGGTCTCCTCTTCGTCTGGCAGGTCCCTCACAAGGTCGAAACTGTAGATATGATCTCCGCTCCAGCTGACAATCATCTCGTCAGGTCTGGCATCACTAATCTTGCATGCCGTGATATGACCGTTGTCCGCCCGTTTCATCCTCCTCTGCCCTTTTGGTGCGAACTTCCTCACGCACTGTGTTGCCTGTGACATGATCTCTTGCTCCTCCGCCGACATCTGGCCGATCGGCGACAATGCTCTTCCCATTTCTCTCAATCTGTCTCTTCCTGTCATCCGACGATCGTGCAAGAAAGCGTGGAGGTGAGCTCCACCAAGGGCTATGTAGTGCGGCTGGCTGGCGGAGCATGAGATGGTATTGAGGTCGAGGCTGTAGCGCTTGTACGATATCAGAGGCGTTGGTACAGAAGAATCCGAGCTCAATCGAGAGCCACGAGACTCCGGATATGCTGAAGATGGTTGCCGTAGATCCCACTGCCTTACTTCGCCATCCTCTGAGCAAGTCAAGAAGAGGTACGGAGAGGACTCCGTAACAATACGCTTCACTCTATCTCCATGGCTCTTGTATACGCGTGTATTGGTATCGCCGTCGCTGAGATACCTCACGCCATTGTACATATTGTTCCTACCTCTTCTTCGTCCTTCTGAAGCGTTGACCAACGCAAAGGATGCCGATCCAGCTGCTCCGGCGTATTCCAAGTCAAATATCCTTACTTGCGCATCTCCTGCAGCTGTTATGACTGTTCGGTCATTGCTATGGGGCATAAACTTGACCGAAAAGATGTTCTGGGTGTGGCCTGTGGCGACAGTGGCAGTGAGTTGGAACTGGTTCGTCGTACTCTCCGGCTGGTAAGTGTGAATGTTCAGATGCTGATCGTCTGAGCCTGATGCGAGCAGGTTACCAGATTTACTCCATGACAGAGCGTTCACGCACCCTGAGTGTCCATCCAGCTCATTTACAATGTCCAAGTCGTCGATAAGACGTCGGTCGGTGTATAACTTTCGGTAGCTCTTCGAGCGCACTGCCGGATCGTTGAGCTCGCGAGCGTGGATCCTGGTATATAGCGAGTCTCTCATCTTGAATGCGTGTTGCTTTGAACGACTTCAAAGGTCTCAGAACGAAGGTGGGTAGGCTGGGACCTGAATGGAGTGGAGTTCCCGTGCAGCACTCAATACTTGGCTCGAGATCAGTCGGGAGCTCGTTGCATGTTTGACGGGCATGAGCAAGCGGCTATGGTCATGTCAGCTCTTGCTGGGGAGTCTTCAATCAATCCAGCTTCGGAGAGGCAGTCAGGCTGCGCTGTGAGGTGGGTATGTCATGATTCACGGCTCTCGGGCTGCCTCCCGCTCGGCGTGTCGGCCCGAGACAAAGTGGCCAAAGCTTCCGCAAGCCTTGCATGTGATTGTCACACATTCAACATCAACAATCCCACTTGAGACGAAAACGTTCGATTTCCTTGATTACCAGATTGAAAAGCACATGCTCAACAGCTTGAATCCATTTGTCCCAACGGAAATGGGCGAACATCACACTCAGTCTGTCAAACTGCCAAGAGTGGCAATCACATGTACGACTGTGTCTTCTCCTCTATCTCATGTTTGCAACTAACATCTATCTAGACTGCACACAATGCAAATGGATGCTGCGAGCAGCCTACTTCGGCCAGGAACTCCTGTCCACATTCGGCACTTCCATCGGGGAAATAGCCCTAATCCCAGCAACAGGGGGCCTCTTCACTGTCCATCTCACCTACAATTCGACAGCAACATCAACCAGTTCCTTGGATGAAGTGCAAGCGCAGGAAGTCTTGATCTGGGATCGGAAAGCTGAGGGAGGTTTTCCTGAAACGAAGATTCTCAAGCAGCGGATCCGCAACTTCATTGAGCCGGATAAGAATCTGGGGCATTCGGATACGCCTTCCTCCAAAGCAACGAAGGCGGCAACTACGTTACAGGGCGATGTCGTAGTTGGAGGACAGTCGAACTCGGGAGAGCCCGCTTTAGGTGCTTCGACGGCGCAACAGAAAGGAGATGAGAAGTGTGAGGATTGTGCTTGAAGGAAAACGTACTATAGCATATAACGCTCGAGTCGTAACACATCTATTAAGGGCGGCGAACGAGTCTGTCTTTAAGGGAGCTGAAGGCAGGATTGGTCAGTCTTCCCATTCCTCATTCAGCTCGTCGATAAGTCTATTTTCAGCATCGCTGCTGTCTCCTCTTGCTCTTCGGCCACTTCCGGCGCCGCCGAAACCGCCGTTGACGCGGCTATAGCCTCTCCTGGATGGCATAAAGCGAGCACATGAGGATGTCAGGATGATAAAGAGGTCCTAGCCTCGGGTTAGCTTGCCCTGAGCAAAAATTTGATCCTCCGGATGATCGAACTCACTCGGAAGAAGCCCCATATGCTCGCCCACAGGTGGTAGTTTGGCACCTGCTGCCATCCTCTCTGATTCAAGACCGCTCGGTTGTACACGCAACCACCAACAAAGTACACGAGCACAGCGATCAGAACAATAACACCGAAGACTCCTCCAGGGTTTAGAGATCCACCGCTACTCGTGTTGGCCGTCGCACAGGCCGCATGTGAGCGGGCTTCGAAGAAGTACGAGCACTCATCCGGCGATCCCACAAAGCTAATTGCAAATTGCGGCGCTGTGGGGTCCTTTTCGCAGAGCATTGATATGACCGTGCTTTTCCGCCTTGTGCTGCCAGAGGATGGCTTTTTCTTGGAGTCCTTATCATCGCCATCATCGTCCTTCTTCTTCCCGTCGCCCTTTTTCTTGTCATCCTTGTCCTCGTCAACGAGTGCCCTCGCCTTGAGATCAACCACCGAATGCGTGCTTTTGCCAGCCGTGTCGCAAGGTGATCCGTCTGTGTAGTTCAACACAAGCTTTCGCCCTCGCATAACGAGCTCATCATTCTGTTGCCTGTGGACACACATGATCCCTGTTAGCTGGTCCGGTAGTTGTTGCCCAGGCACACTCTGTCCACTTACCCAAGCGAATACGTTTTCCCATCCTGCTTATAATAAGCGCTCACGTTCTTCCACATGCTCTTCTCAATTCCCACGACATCTTCCACCTTCTCAATCACGGGTTGGCATATATTGATCGTGAAATTGTATCCCATGTCCCATCCTGTCGCATTCCAGCTGTGTTCTCGCGGATGTTTCAATTTCTTCGGGTTCTCTTTGGGATCAAACAGTTGCAACGACGTGAGGTCGAAGAAGCTGCCGGAGTAGGGCGATGTGATCGTGCACGCCTTGTCGGGTTCCTTCTTGGAATCTTTTGACGATGCGGCGCAGGCGGGTCCAGGCGTCAGCGAGAGGTAGAGTGCGAGGGAGTAGTAAAGGAGCTTCATTGCTAATATAATATTGGCGTGTTATCGGCTGATGCGAGAAAATGTCATTTCATGTGTCTTATGAGATTGGTGGTGTAGGCAGAGAGAATTGTAGAGATGTTGGATGTTACCTTCTTCCAAGTCTCGAAGCCAATGAAGCAACGCGGCTTTTTCGTGAATGCAGGGACCGGCCAATCACAATTATCCGAGGCTTCGGGATTTGGACCAACCAGCCACACAACGTGCCTGAGACACGCTGTGCTCAAATTCGAATCTGCTCACAATGCACCGAGCTATATCCCTTCATCAAACATACTTAAAGAAGAAAATTTCTTCAACTTACTCTGGTTTCGCAGGCCATTCAACATCTTGAAAAGTAGAAAGAGCCGGCATCAGATCTTGCCAACGCAAGCCGCGATACTCTCACCAGTGCCCCACCTCATCTCCGCCGGCACCTCCCGTCGTTAACGCTCTTCTTCGCAGTCTTTAATTCCGCAGGAACAACATCCGGGTTCTTCTCGACCTTCGGCGCGCCGGCTTCCTTCTCTGCGACCTCGTCTTTCTTCAATGTGATGACCGCCCAACGATAACTGACACTTTCCTCCCGCCTCAGCCCTGAACGCTGCACGGGTTTGATGCGGCCACGAGGATCTTGCTTGGTCCATTTATGCTCCAGCATGCGAGCGAATCCGGGGCTCTTAGGCTCGAGAAAAGTCAAACGGTCAATTTGATATGATCCCTCGAACTTGAAGAAGGGAGACCTCTCGCGCTGTTTGAAGACTGCAATAGGGTCCCGCTGTTTATTTCCCCCCGGCTCAGGCTTAGCTACCACCGGGGAGGCTTGATCGTTACTCTTCTCGTCGATCTCCCGTCCTGGCGGAACTGAGTCTTGTGCCTCTACACGCGGTTCTTTGGTCGTGTCGTCTGCAAGATCTGCAGGTAGCAGTTCGAGGCTGGACTTGGTGAAGATAATTTGGTCGTCATCCCAGCGCGGGTTAGCTCCGTGGAAAAGGAAGATGTACGCAAGCTCCTTCGCTCGTGCTGCAGAGAAGAGGAATGGGGTTTCTTGCTGTGTCCATCAGGCGCGAAGCTTCCTGCAATCTCGTCGTCTCTCGGACGCCAGAAAATAGTTCATGATCTCATCATATGTGGTGTGTTGTCGGGACGGTCCTCGACTTTAGGCTTCTCGTTTTCTTGCGCGTTTTGGCTTCGATTACGCCGGTCAGGCGGGATTTATCGACCTGTCATGGTGGGCGGTATTCCATCTCCCGACGAGTGGGTTGTTGAGGATAAAGGTAAGAAGGCCTCAGAAGAGTTAGCTGCTTCCAAGTTGATAACGCGAGCGCGGTTTAGCTTTCACGCTAGTGTCGCGTAGTCACGATCCCGGCTTCGGGATCAAAAGTTGTTTGACTACACCTCCAACCTCACTCCATCCACTCACTGATCCAGAGACAACGTTCATCCTTCAAAAAACTTCGCCAAATTTCATCGATGGGCAAAAGAACCCACGCCGAGATGGAGGGAAAAGAATCCGCAAACTCGTCGCCTTCGCCGTTCATGTCCATGTGAGAAACACCAGCACACCGAAGCTTTCATGCCAAAGGATGTACCTAATATCCCTTCTATAGGTTCGAACGATTCCGTGCCGAGCTAGATGAGCATCACGACAGGAGAGAACGCATAATCAAGGCCTCTCGAGATATCACGGCGGCTTCCAAGAAGATGTGGGATTTTCCTAACTATAAATTTTGATCGAAACCAAGCTAACAGCTTCATGCAGCATCTTCACGCTCCAGCGGTACGTCTCAAGAAGAATCCACCGACAACGACCTCAAATGACTGACATTTCACTAAAGTATACGAAAATTAAATGAACCACTGCCCCAGCATGTCACCAAAGGCAACAAGCAATACTACGACACCATCTCCACGCAATTCGCCTCCGTGTGCAAAGATCTCCAAGGGTTGAATGCCGATCGATATGCCAGACAGATCAGCGGCGGATGTCAAGAATGGATGGAAGCTCTATCCTTCGAACACTACCTGACCACATCGACACTCATCAGCTACAAAGACGCAGCCTCGGAACTCCTCTCTTTAGGCTCAGAGGGATCTGGAGTAGGCCTCAGTCCAGAAGATTATCTACTTGGAATCTTTGATATGACGGGCGAGTTGATGAGGTTCGCGATCACGGCCATGGCGACAAATGGCGCTTTGCCGTCGAGTTCTCATGATGCAGAAGAGGAGCGGAACGTTTTGAATGATTTGCGGGCCATGAGGGCGGCGCTGGAGTCTTTGAATGCTGGGACTGGGCCTTTCGCTAAAGATGTCGACAAGAAGATGGAGGTGATGCGCGCCAGTGTTGAGAAAGTTGAGCGGTCGTTGTATGGATTAGTCGTGAGAGGAGCAGAGCGGCCCAAGGGATGGATGCCAGACGCTGATGGAGGGAGAGCCATCGGGGTGGAAAGCTAGATGTGTTGGGGATTGGATTTGTAAGGCGATGGAGGCGAGCGAGAACTCGAGCGTATATTCGCGACTCCAATCATACTGCAATTCTATCGTCCAGCGTCATAGGTTCACGTGTATCATCTCGTTTTCATGACGACGCCGCATAGATGTGAAATGCATTACTACAAGGCTTCAGATGCTGCGAGCCTAAATACCAAAACCCATCCCAGTGATTATTCTGCGTGCATGCAATTGGGCATGTCCCATCTGTTGCACAGGCTCACACTGCAGGTGATAGCCTGCTGGAATCTATCAGAAGTCGACACACTGTCCGCATTGTCACAGTACACCACAGCCTGGTCCGGCGAAGGACTCTCGTTTGCAATGTAGCCAATGGATCCGCTCTCTTCGACAAGATTGCTGCTGCTGCCTACGTAGAAAAGACTCGAAGTACTATTAATCCCCATGAAAGTGGTCTCGATGTCCTCGTCTGCCCAAGCGATGTCGGACAAATCATCGATTCTGCCTCCTGTTACGATGAGAAAAGAAAGGCGTTGCGGAGATACTTGTTGTTAATGTAATGATACGGCTCTGGACGAGCCTCGTTATTGAGCTAAGTTGTACTGTGGTCGTGCTGGTCGTTGTAGTTGTGGGCGTTGAAATTGTGGTAGCCGCAACGCTTAGTGTGTGCTAGAGACGGTGATTGTTGTAGACACTGTCGAGGTATACGTTGAAGTCGAAGTGGTTATGGCTGTGGAGAGGCATTGGCAAGCTGAGGTCAGACTTGCGCCTCAGGGATACCGCGTGGCTAAGCAAATAGGCTCGGAGACTATAGTAGTGGAGGATGTGGCTCTTTTTGATACAGCGGCGGCACTTGATGTCGTCAAAGAGGAGGCGGAGCTTGTTGTCGGCGTCAGAGACAGCGGAGCCGTTCCTCTTGACTGGACCAAGATAGTGGTAAGGACCGGGATCGTGAAGCTACTGGCACTGGTGCCTATCGTAGTCGACATGGTGATTAGGGTCACAGTTGACGTCTGGGCCGCTGCAACTATCGTGGACGTCCCAGTACTCTGAGTATCAGTCCTTGTAATTAATCGAAAACAAAGATTAGCGCGTCTCCAACATTCTCAGAAGACTGGGTACAAACAACGTCGTGCTTGTACCACTCGTCACAGCGACAGCCGGGATAGAAAGATAAGACGAACAGAAGCTCAGCGCTGAAGCCGGAGGCTTGTTCACACAACTAGTAGAAGAATCTGTCACTGCTCAATTCTCATTACCAAAGAACGCCGAATTCTTCCTTGGCCAAAATGTGTGTTCGTGTCACGTAGCACTGGGCGGCGATGGACATGATGGATATATGTAAGGGTATATGTAGTGGCGACAGTAAGGATGTGAAGTCATTGGCAGCCTGAGGTCTGCATCCGGAGAAAGACGGTAGCCTGAGCTTACAAATCCGCAAAATGGTTTTGCCGGTTTTGCTACCGCACTACCACACTCTTACACCGTAATCGCAGTGGTTAGGCATTAATATACTCGCTATCGACTCGTAATCTATCTATAAGGTTCTTTATTATCTACTTTATTATTATACTACCTTAGGCTCTCGATTTATAGCTCTATCGGCTCTAGATTAAGCTTTAGATTTATACTAGATATACCTACTAGCGAGTCGTATAGAGCCTATATAATACTAAGAGCATTCGCTATAGTATTAGAACTCTCTAGATATACCTATTATAATAGGGAGTAACTACTCGCTCTCGAATTAACTATAGTAGTAACGTAGTACTAATTAAGCGGATTATTAAGCTATTCTAGCTATATACTATTAGCGATAAGAAGAGCTATACTATACTACGGCTTAATAGCTATAATATCTCTTTAAGATAGTATTAAGAGCTCTACTATACTTATAGCCTTAAGTATCGACTAGAATATAAGGAATTAGAAGTAGCTACTACCTACGTTAATAAGGTACTTCGAGTAGTACTAATAGATAGGTAAACCTAAGACTTTAGCTATTATAAGCTCGTATAAGAGTTAAGAACCTACTAGTATATTATAGGTAGGTAGGGAATCGACTTATAGCTAACTCGTAGCTCTATGCTTACTATACTAATACCTACTAGAGACCGTATCTACCGGATTTTATAGTAAATTAACTCTCTACTATATAAGCTCTACGAACTATATAATCGCTATCCGAATAGGCTATATATTAAGTCTATAACTTAATAATCTTATAATATATAAGAATTACTTATTATTACGGATCGAAGTAGGGGCGAGGCTACTTTGAGAATTCCTAGCTAGTAAAATAGAAGAGAGACCCTACGCGTATAGCGAGGCACGTTACGTGTTACGTATTCGACTAACGGGAGGAGCCGGTAGTCGAACTCTATAAGGAGGACTACGTAACAAGTTCGACTGTTCGACTATAGCTCTAGTCGGATAGCTAGTTTCTAGCTAGTAGGTAGGACAAGTTAGTCGAACTAGGAATCTATATAGGAACACTAAGAATGCCTCTAGCTTTCGATATATTTAACTTACTATAGTATCTTACTACTTAGAATATAAACCCTTTAAGTTACTATATTACTCTATCGCTTTACTCTTCCTTATAGAATCGGTAGAACTCTCTAGAAGACTCTAGAGTAGTAACTAACTACTACGTAGAAGAATTGTAGCCTAAGGCTTAAAACCTATAGATACGAAGGCCCTACGGAAGCCTTACGGAGTACCTACGAGCTAACTATAATTCCTTTCTAACGAGAATATCTATACCTAAAGACTAGCGATCCGGTAGCGAATCGCTTCTAGTACGACTCTAAAGCGACTCGAGTTTATTAGAGGCGGAAGGATTATAGTACGATAGTATAACGATCCGCCTACGAATTACTAGGCTAGCGCGTTATATATAAAGACGTATATAAGCGCTAAGCCTAGGATCCCCGCTAGCTTATCGCTAACGACGTACTAAGTCCGAAAGGCTAGGCTTATACGCCTACGATTAGCGTAAGAGATAATTAAGTATATTCGACGTAGATATCGATATAGAAGAGAAGCGTCTATAATACGTAAGTAGGTCGTAGGCGATCTAGTCGCGTTACGTAATAAGATTATATAACGCGAGGCCTTACGAAGGCCCTATAGACGCCTTACGAACCTCTTACGATCTAGTACTAAGATATTACGTAATAACGTTACGTATAAGAAGGCCCTATAGAGGCCTTACGAACCTCTTACGATCCGGTACTAAGATATTACGTAGTAACGTTACGTATAGTAAGGCCCTACGGAGGCCTTACGAACCCCTTATAAGTTAGTTACAAATTAGTCCGGAGCTTACTCCGGTAGTTACGTAATACTTAGTATATATCCCTAGATATCGATAGGTTATACGACCTACTCCTAGTCTCTTTAGGATTATTCTAGTATATATTACTATACCTATACTACTATATTTCTAGATATTATACTAATACCTCTATATCTATATTATAATCTATTATATAACGAGTCTATTAAAATTAGAAAAAGTATACTAAGATCTATCTCTATTATCTCGCTAGTATAGGTAAACTACTATAGGCTATTAGCTATAGACTTACGAACCTACTTATTATTAGATTTAAGATTATTTATATAGTACTACTAATCCTTATCGGAGATATATTAGAATATAGTCTTATTCTATATCTCTAGTTTATAGTAGAACTTACTAGACTCGCTAATTAGCTTTTACCTATTCTTTAGGCTTTAGAAAGCTTATCTTAGGGCCGATATAGTTACTACTAGAGCGCTCTTAGATATAGACTAAGATAGAGGCGAAGAAGTAGGTTAATAATTAGACTAGTATTAGTTATAGTCTTATAGAGTTATCTATAAATAAATAAAAGAGTCTTCTAGTCGATTAATACTATAAATTATCGATTTATAAGTCTATAAGTACTATCTAGGTAGGAAAAGAGGTCTAGGTTCGCTAGATAAGAATACTCTCTTATAAAATAGCCTACTTATTATTAGTAGCTACCTTATTATTCGATATTATAGACTTATACTTATAATAGTATAAGTGTAATAATAGCTTTTAGTTAATATAAAGCTACGTACTACTATTAACGGATTTAATATAAAGCTAAAAGCTACGCCTAACTTTATATTAACTGTTTATATTAGTAATAGTAGTACGCGATACTTATAGAGCCTTATTATCGCTATTATAAGTTGTTATTATAGTAGTAGAGTGAGTCGCGACTTATAGCGAGTGCCGCTTCGGCAGTTAGCAAAACCATTTTGCGGATTTGTAAGCTCAGGCCACCGCCAAAACTGCGGGCCAGGATGAACCAGGCCAGGATACCTTTCGACTCCAGGACACTCCCAACTTTCACTCCTGCCTCATCTCCCACGAGTAATAGACTACTCGTTTCCCATCTCCTTCTCACATTTGACAATCCAGGGGACGGCCCACCCCTAGGAGAATTTATCCGACTCGTGGCTGGCTGTCCTTTGCAATGCGGTCGGGCTCTACGCAAGTCTACTTCGGTCTAGATGCGCCTCCACTCCACACTCTCGCTCCTTTGCGGAGTCTGGAGACATCCACATCCAGTTACCACAAGTCGTTCACCGCTGACGCTTCTGTCTTGCTCTATGCGAAAGTGGAGCCATTGGCATCCAGAGTACGCACCTTGCGGCTTTCAGACATGGTCAAAGCAGCTCGATGCAAGGAGCCCGACCGTTGCATTCTACTCCGCACTTGTAAGGAACTACTTGTCTTTCCTGCTGGTCGTTGCTGAGGTAGGCTTCTTCACGCTGCCCCTTCACACTTCCTAGGATATGCGGACTTCCTCCCTCCTGCTTCCCGTTGGAGCTTCCGTTGCCTACGCTCTTCCCGCTGCAGAGGACAAGAGACAATCACAGACCATCGCCATCTCAGAGACAACGCCAAGCGACGCGAGCGATACTGTCGACCACGGCTACCCGGCATTCGCATTCTCCCAGCACTCATGGCATGAGTACGCTGGCAACAAGTCTTCGCCCAACTCCTTCTCCGCAAATCTCATCGCAGAAGTCGCGTCAAGGACTGGCAGGTCCCCTCTCCATAAGGTAAACTGCGAAATCTGTCTGCTCACAAGGTCTAAAGGCACTTCGGTACACATACGCGTAGGTGGTACATCGGGAGACTTTTCCTACTACAATGCTTCGCAAACGGATAGTGCTCTAGTCCTTCCGCCTAACACACCATGCGGCAGCATCCCACACGGTAAGGAAGTGCATCGGAAGATCGTCAAAGGCTGCGGACTGACCTAAGTACGACAGGCATGCAAATAGGGCCCTCCTGGTTCCAAGGCTTTGCAAACATCAACGCAAAGTACACATACCAGTCCCATTTTGCGAACAACACAGGTGGCTTCCAGGACAACTCTGCAGCGGCGAGTGTCCAAGCAATGAAGTACATCCCCTCATCGAACCTTGATTCACTCGAGATCGGCAACGAAATCAACTACTACCCAGGCTCGAATAGACCGTCCGGTTATAGCGTGTCTACTTACCTCAGCGAATGGAAGTCGTACGCGAAGTCCATTACGACTGCAATCTCCAACACTGCCGTGCCATTTCAAGCACCAGTCCTTTTCCCAGGTGACGCCACGTTCAACTATCAAAACATCTTCAACGCAGGTCAAGATTCCCAAGGCTACACCGTCGCCACGACCTCCCTTCACCACTACATGGACTTAGCCCCAGTCCCTATCTTCGCCCTTCAAACGAATTACATGAATCATACGAACATCGCCGCGAAGCTCGACATATTCAAGCCCGTTGTCTCCTGGCTCAAGAGCAACGAACCTTCCATTCCGCTGCATCTAGGTGAAGTCAACAGCAACACCTACTGCACTGGCAACGCGAACATCCTTGGCGTTTTCGGCTCCGCTCTTTGGTTGGCCGACTACATGCTGTACGGCATGACTCTCAATATCAAGAGGATGAATGTGCAGCAATCTTCCGGCTTCACGTATGCCTCTTGGCGTCCAGTCACGTACTGTGGTGTTGCACCGGCTGTGAACCCACCATACTACGCTCACCCATTCGTAGCGGACATCATCGGTACAAAAGGCGATATACAGATTTCCGATCTGAAGCTTGGGCAGGATACATTTGCCGGGTATGCGATCTACAATGTCACGACGAATACGATTCGCAGTGTCGTCTTGCTCAATCTGCAAACCTACCGAACCACCGACTCTGGCTCTCGGCCGTCGAAATCCGTCACACTGTCCGTCGGGTCAAGTTACACCGGCTCGGCGACTGTAGACAAGTTGACAGCCGATGGAGCGGATATTGAAGATGCCAGTCAGGTCTCTTGGAAGGGCATCAGTTGGACATACGCGAGCAACGGGAGACCTGTGCAAGGTGCTTCAACGTCGGTCTCGGTGCGTGGGAGCAGAGGCAGGATTGGTCCGATCACGGTGAAGGCGAGTGAGGCTGTTGTTGTTACGTTGTGATCTGGGATATGTCGAGGAACGTTTGAATGATACCATGTTCATATAGATTACTTCGTCGTAGCGTTAAAGCAAGGCTATCATATGCTCACGTGAACCTGACTCATGCACGACGAGGGCGATTCTGACATTCGAGCTCATCAGTGTATTATCGAAGAGGGCAAAGTCAACGCGCCTGAGATGGTGGGTGTTGTCCATTGACCCTTCAGCCTTGCCGATCGCTTGTTGAGCATGCACCTTGCTGACTTAGGCTTGCATACGAGACGACGTGTGCTCTTCCAACGGCAGGAAGCTTGCATATTGTGGAAAAAGTAAGGGAAGAGGAGAAGGGGAGACAGGCAAGACGGGAATGAGGTGACGGCAGGTGGTGGTGGTCAATGCGTCGGGCCGGCATCATCGGCAAATCGCGGCCCATCGTCATGGACAACAAGACATCTCCGTTACACTAAGGTACAGTACACTTCGATACCGGCACTTGGTATTCGGGTAAGTCGATACAGCGTGACCGCGACTGCCTCGTCTTCTCACCTGCCTCTTCGGGCGCTGTCATCCGAATCTCCGGGAAGTCGTCTGCCACTCGCACGCCCGAACTCGGAAGGAGGCAGGACAGGACCACTCCTCCCGGTACGTGCATTACATTATTGCGGCGCCAATATTATCCAAGCTCTTCTCCCGCCGCATCGTTCGGGGAGATCTCAGAGACCTGCTGCCCTTCCCGCAGTATCGGGACTCGCGGTGTGGCAAACCGAAGGCATACCTTACCTACCTGCACCTACCTCGTAACCTAACCTATCAACATCCCACGTCCAGTCCGGAGACATTGTCAAGCCACGTTCACATGGCTTCACAAGCCCCCCAAATGACCTCCGGCCTTGCCGCCAGCCAGACACAGGACACCATCAGCAGAACTTCACTGCTCGGCCTTCCCGCCGAACTCATCCAGCACGTCCTTTCTTTCCTCGGCCCCTTTGACCTCGCCAACGTCGCACAGACATGCACCACTCTCCTGGGCCCGGCTTATGATGATCAAATCTGGCAGCCACGGGTGAATAGCAACCTCGCCAAACCAATCTCCACTCCCGGGCCTGCGGGCTCTTTCCGCGACTTGTATATCGCCCATCACCCGCACTGGTTCTTGACCAAGAGTCGCTTCTGGTTTGGAGACTCAGAACCCAGTGGCAAACTCCTCTTGACACGCTACGATCAACAGCGAGGATGCATAGAGGCATACACCGTCGTGGCCCAACGCGGGACCCATAGACTTACTTTCTGGGAGAAGGATCGAGAAGTCATCATCCACAGCTTCGACCCGAAAGTATCTCTGGATCTCCATCAACCCGTCATCAGACTCAATGTCGACAGTCCGAAGGCCAAGGATCCTCCAAATGACTACCCTAGCGATCGGAGCTACGGTCCAGAGTCCCTCTACAGCCGAGAGACTTTGATGCAGACATTTGTGGAGTCGGGTCTGTACAGCTCCTTGATGCTGTGTCGAAATCTGCCTGAGAGTGCAGTTTCCGCAGGCTCATACGTCTGGCCACCACTCCGCTTCCCTGCTTCTGGCCGAACCCGGAATGTGAGCGGCGACGGCTATACATCCTCTGGCCATCGACCCTCGCGATATTCCGAAGTCAGTCAGAACAGTTTCCGTCTTCGCAAATGGGTCGAATACACTGGCCGGCGCTCTCGACCCAACGTCATCACCTTCAGCAATTCTGGCGGCGGACTCTCCATGGACATGCCGCCTCACTTTTCCTACTCAAATCCGACGGGCGCGGGAGGGGTCCTCTATCATATCCCAGAGAGCATCTCCACCTACGCCACTCTCCCGGAATCTGTCTACACGCCCACACCTGCAAAACCTTGGCAAGGCATCTGGTGCGGTGATTACAGTGGCCATGGCTGTGAGTTCCTCGTCGTCACCCAGCCTGACCCCGGTGCGGAGAATCCTCTCCCGCGAGGCATGGATTGGCTGAGGCAGTGGTTCCGGAGCGGCAGGCGAGAAAGTGGTAGCAGCACAGCAAGCTTCGTCAGCGCTGTAGAACATCAAGTGGAAAGCGCCGAAGAGGAAGCGGGCGTGACATATCCAGGCAGACATGCCGATCTTCCCAAGGACGAACCCATGGCACAGGGCCACGATGAGGTCCCCACTGGCCGTCTCGAAGCTATCAAGTTGACGGGTGACATCAATGTCCCTCGCGGCGAATACACCTTTATAGCGCCAGACATCGGTCCAGGAGGATTCATGCGTGTCGCAGACGAGGACACATTCCGAGGAGCGCGCATCGTGCGCAGTGCTGGACATATCGCCAGCAGAGGGTTCAGAGCTGGTGAGTCGCCTGCGAGAACGTGCCTTTGTGTTACAACTTTTTGCGGCTACTAACGAGAGTGCATAGATCAATACACGCCTTCGCAGCTGATCATGATCTCTCACGACCGCCTCGCGCAGTTCTGGGAAGGCTTCGGCCACATCTCGTATTACCAGCGTGTGGATCTCGACAAGCTGATGGAGTACCATCCGTAAGGTAGCGTTAGCGAGACTCGGGAGACTGCTCCCTGCTCATGTTTTCTCATACAAATCACTTTGTACATACACAGCGAATATTGAAATTACTTTTGATGAGAGGAATTCAAGACCATGTGGGTGGAGAGCCGCAAACCTTCTTTTCTCTCTCTCTCTCTCTCTGTCCCATTCCAAATAGGTCGTTTTTGTTGTTCCAATTTCTTCTATATACAACCCCACTTTTTTCCCAGCCCAGCCCAGCCCAGCCCCGCCCCCCGAGAAGCTCCGTACAAGGCACCACGCGCCACCCCAGAAGGGGGGCGCAAATCGTGCATCAATGGTATCAAAAGTCAAACGAAAAAACTGATGAGAAAAGAAGCACAACAATGTCGCCTCCTCCCACTAGTAAGTAACCGGCAGCAACCCGCAGTAGTAGTCTAAAATTTTTCCCGCCCAGAGCGGCTCGCGCGAGGCAGGCAAATGCTCGCTCACTTTGCCCGTCCCAAACTTGCCGCCGCCTGAAAAACGCCCAACCGGAGTTTGATGGCAAACGACAGGTGAGAGTCGATTGAAATATCCTGCCTCCAGGTGTGCTCGTGTCATCGGACACCGTCCCGCATGGATATCGTCGATATCGTCGTCGTCGTCGTCGTCGTCGTCGTCGTCGTCGTCGTCGTCGTCGTCGTCGTCGTCGTCGTCGTCGTCGTCGTCCAGAAAACGCCGCATCCTAGCCATAGTATCATTCCCAGATCAGTGGGGTTATTGTGCGGACCATCGTGTTCTCGGTTCAGAACTGAAAACGCATTGCTCGCTTCAGAATCACGAAGTCGAAGCGTCCATCGGGCTTGCCGCACTCTTCTCCGAGGAAGTACAAGAACCGTTGACTTGCCCCTCCAGCTTTCTCAGCCTGTTCTCGTGCTCCTTGTTCTTCTTCTGGAGATCTTCGTTCTCCTTCTGCAGTCTGCGGATGTATTCGTTTGCGCTTTCCACAGTCGCCGCTTTGCTGCTGTTGCTCTTGACAGCAGCTTCTTCTTTCGATTCCTGGGTCTCTGGAGCTTCCGGAGTGCCATCGCTATTGCTATGCTCCTTTGCGCCCTGCATGGTGGCAGCCTTGGGAAGAAGAGACTGCATCTCCTTGAGAGCTTCATTGATACGATTGCGTCGGCCTTGCTCGGCCACCTTGTGAGATGTGCGTTTGGAGGTAAGACCAGTCGAGAGAGATTCGGGGTAGTGCACTCCAGGCAATTGGTTACCTTCGAGGAGGTTTTGATAGTTGGATTTTGAAGCCAAGAGGAGAGCGTGTGTGGGGGATTGCAGAGACGCTGCGACGTCAGTTAGCGTGGAGGTTGGAGAAAGGTGACAGTGTTGACTTACCACCCTCTGGAAGCAGAGGCTTGATGCTAGGACTGATTCTAGGCCGCAGAGCAGGTGAAACGAGGGTTGAACCACTTCCACTGACGCTTCCCCTTTTCTTGCTCCTCGCACCCTTCGCGTCGGGCTTCTTGTCCTTCAGCAGCGCACCAGGAGTGGAAGCGGTCATAGGAGATCCTACGAGAGATGGACTTGCTACCGCAGAGCCAGCTCGTGCAGATGCAGGAGTGCTCGACGCGCCAAGCTTAGGGGTCTTGCGTGCTGGAACCCGAGGCGTGCCATCCGATGAGACTTCGCGGACTTGTGTCTTCAGCTGTGGGAGCGATGGTCGAACATTGCCATCTGATGCAGCCGCAGCTGGTAGTTGAAGCTCTTCAAATTCTGTCTGATCATCTGCGCCACTTGCTGGTCGCCCGTCTGTGGACTTCGATCCAGACTTTGGTGTTTGGCCAGTGCCCTTTGACTGTAGCAGCGACTTGGGAGTGGCTGCTTTCCCAGGTGCTCCAGCAGCAGGGGCATCAAAACATTGACTTGCGAGCATGGGCGAATTTCCAAGGGCAGATCCAGGGCGAGGGGGCGGGCCCATGATTGGCGCGCTCATGAGCGGTTCTGGACTAATGCTGCCATCCTCAGAGCTGTTTGTGCGAGCCATTTGCAGAACTACAGAACGTGGCTGTGAGCTTGCCGATCGAGGTGGCTCGGCCATGCATTCCAGCTCTTTGGTAGGGGCAAGCGACGACAACATCGTTCCTGACTTTCGCTTGGTCGCCTTTTGAATCGGACTCTGCTTCACTTTGGCAAGCGAGCCGCCACTTCTTGGTGCTGCAGGTTTCCTCCTCCCCGGTGTCTTGTTTTGGGGACTGGCGCTGTCCGGTAGTTGCATGTCATCCATCATGTCGACGTCCGTGTTGGGATCCAGCGGAGAGGTAGCGTTCGAATTGGGAGCCGTGCTCGTGTTCCCATAGTAACCTTGCTGTGCTTGCTGCTGTTGCTGGTGCGCCGTCTGGCCGTTCTGCTGCGCATGTAGCATGGGCGAGGTGAGTGGTGAGAAGTATGCCCCTGGAACAGTGTATTCAGGCTGCACGTTGAACTGAGGTGTGCCTGCCGGGGAGACCATCGGCGTGAATGCAATCTGATGCAAAGTCAGCCACGACCTGGGAGTACTTGCTGGGTTAGTGCTACGCACGGCATCTTCCTTCCTCAGCTGGTATCTCTGCTCCAGAATGGCCCTCTGCTGTGGGTCCATCTGTTGCTGCATGAAGCGCGCAGTCTCCCCGTGCATCTCAAAGCTGTTCGGTGTCGGCGGTACATGTTGCGTTGAGGGGAAGCCCGACATGTTCTGGTATTGAAATTGCTGTTGATTTGGATGATAGGCCTGATGCATGGACGGCTGGTACAAGGACTCAGTCGTGTAGGGATGTGTGGTCTGCGGATGGCCATTCAAATGATGCGGCTGGCGCTGCTGTGTGTTCTCCATCAACTGCGGCATGTCGAACTGGCCATGCACACCGCTGAAGTCTTGCGCACTCGTGCCGATTATGACCTCCGACTCATTCATCTCCTCGTAGGGTGTGGAGGGATGTGTGCCCGGTGCTCGCATGTGATTGCCGAATTGATTCGAGGGCATGTTCTGCAGACTGAGGTCCATTTCGCCGAATTCGAAGAGATTCCCCAAGTCGTCCAGGTCGGTCGACATTTGCGCCATGGGATCCAGTTGCTCAGGCGGCCTACTCCACGGCTGAGCATTGGTGGTGTCCATCACACGGATGCTGCGAGCGGTGCCGGCGCACCGCTCACGTCGTCGTCGTCGTCGTCGTAGTCGGCGGGCGGGTGAAGGTGGTTGGGTGGTAAGGTAAAATGTCGCAGGCGTCGTCGACGGTCGCGAGTGAGGTCTGGAGGCCTCGAGGCAGGCGCGGAGGTTGAGTCGACCCGCGCCGATCGTCGTCTAAATCCGAGCGTGGGCTGTCTCACGGAAAGGTACCTAGTACCTGGTAGCGGACCAGCTGACCTGCTTCCTCCCACACAACCTGACAGTGAGCAACGGCGTAGCCAGGTGAGGGCGAAGGGGCGGCGTGACCAGAGGCCACTGTCAGCGGCGGTGCAGAGGCATGCGATACAGGTGGTAGAAATCGGGAGGGAGTGTGGGCAGCTGTCCTCGGCAAGGATAGGGATCAACGTGAGGGAAGAATTAGATAGCGAGCACAGCGAGCAGCGCTCAACTCAATCGCGGCGAAAAGGTTCGGCTGGAGGACGAACAGTGGCAGCGCTATACTGTGCCGGCTATGCTACTCTCTCATCCTTCATTCTCTAGCCGGCGGTAGGATGCACACTAGACGATTCCAGATATCTGCTAGCCAAGTGCTCGCAACGATTTCAAGACCTTTCTCCGCCGACGACCCACTTGTTCCGTTCCTTCGCATCTCCCCGATCTCTGCATCAACCGCGTCGGTTCCTGTCGACCCTTCTGCAGACAGACAGACAGACAGACAGACAGACAGACACATCGTCCCCAATGCCAGCTGCACCTTCGCGCCGCTGATGCGGATGCAGCTCGGCGGGGAGGGAGAATGGGGATGAGTTCCGCATGTCCAAGCCACAGCACCAATTCACCATACAGCAGGCATAGAGCGGCCTGTACATCGTGGGAGGCAGAGCGTGGGATGAAGTCGTTACACACATTGCCTGGATGCGGCAAGCCTTCCTCATAGGCAGGCCTGACGTGTCCGTGATTGGCCAGACGAGGAACATGATCTGTGCGTTGAGACGAACTCTGTGAAAGTGTCGAAGAAAAAAGAAAATGCCCCGCCGCCTAGCTCCGCTCTCATTGGTCGACAGCGGATGAACGCATCTCACATTAGTCCACGAACCGCCTTCCCGCTCATGCACCTGAGATCTTTTCCAATCGCCTGGGGCGCCTGGAGGCCCGATACTCTTCCATCCACTGCCATCTACGACACGGTAGATGGCCTGAGTTTCTCCTCGTATTGCGACACCAACAATAACAGCAAGACGGTGGAGAGACTAGCGCAGAAGAATGGTCACGCTCTATTCTATCTTTTGCACTTCTTAGCCGTCTGAAACCTCATTTTATGGTGGAGTATTACGGCGATTTCGAAGCGGGATGTTATGAACAATGCTTCTATTCACCGTTTTGCTGTCACCCGGGCCATCCTCACATCATGGCTGCTTTTGGGGAGATCGCGAACTCTTCCGGCTCGGTCCTCGCAGATACCGCCTACGCCATGCTCCAAGACACCAGCCTCTGACATATCATTTCGATCATCTCATCACGTATGGCCGAAGCTGTATTGCCTTTTTTCTCAAGATCGCCCACCAACAACTCGTAAAAGAAGCTCACCGGACAACCATCATCCTCAGCCTATAGATCGAGTCGCTTCCCGAACCTGCGGCACAGCGCTCCTGCCGTCCTGGGAAAGAGGCGCAAGCATGGCGTAAGCCCGCCTCCCCAAAACAATATATTCTTCCCAACTCTCGCCGCCGCCCGTGGGATGTCGCATGCCGCTCTTGCGAATTAATTCGTTCGACGTCTGCGCCGCGATGGATGGCCGTGAAATGCCAAGATGGCCTTCCATCCATGTACCATGCCAATGCTATCACGGCGCGAGAAGGGGCAATCTGGATCGAGGTGTGGCGCGAGAGCATGCAGACGGCCATGGTCTTGAAAGTTCTTTCTTCTAGTTGTAGGTACGATTGTTCTGCCGTCTCACGAACTTTCCAATTGCCGCTACGAGTGGTTTTTGGTATTCGCCTATGCTTGCCTGTCTCCCGGACCAGCTTTCCGGTTCTGCAGTAGCCGCTCACCTCAGTAGTAAGTAGATAATACTGCGTAGCAGCGCTGCCATGTGCTACCTTCAATGATCATCCAAAGGAAGAAGGATTTCAAACAGGCAAAAGAGCCGTCCCCACAGCAAGCCAAAGTCTAAAGAGACTTTGCCTCTCACGCCATCTCTTCGGCCATGTACTGAACTCTCAGACTGATCGCCAGGTGCTGTCAGCGGACCCATCGAAGCACTTTCGAGAATTGTACTTGTTCCTTGCAGGAAAAGAGCAGGGAAAAGAGAACGGAATGGTTGTAGATGGGTATTAGTAGCCGCGCTGTCGGCGGCATCGGTATTGGTACAGCATCTACACCTTTCCTCCTCCACCAAGATACTTTTCACAAAGAAAAAGGGGTCAAAGGTCGAGAACCCATGCTGCCACTGCTGTCTCCCATTCCTCATTCGATTTCGAATTGCTTTCCACAGGCTTGCAGTAGCTTTTCGTTTCTTTCCTCGACCCATTTCCGCTCAACAGAGACACTTGGTCCCACCCGCTCAAAACGCCGCTGCTATAAACAAGTCGGAAAGATGGTTGATGGTATGTCGGGGGATGAATAGATGAGTCGCACCGCTGCTACATGACCGAGCAGCATCCGTTCGATTGCTGCGGCGCATATGGGTCCTCGCGCTTATCGATGGTTCCCCAGCGGCTCGGTACCATGAAGTCCTATTAGCAAATGGTCATTAGTATGGCAATGTACGCTCGCCATGGGAGCTTGGCGTGGTTTTCCGGCGGCACGAAGATACCTTTGGTTCCTTATCTGTGAAAGCGATCAAGCTAGGTGAAAATAGTCAGCGCATGTTTCACGAGCGCAATGGCCAGTGGCAGCGGGAGAAGAAGCAAACATACTCCATAGCAGCTTCTGACACTGGTATTCTTCGGCGGTTGAGGTCCTCTTGGAGTCTCTGATTGAGCTCTGTGAGCCGTCGCAGCTTCAACTCCGCCATGGACTGCTTCTTAGTCTTGCCATTGTCGTTGGTGCGAATCTCGTACGGTGCCGACATGGTGTGCTCTCAAGCGCGACGGCGCGGCGCAGATGTTGGGCGTATTGGAGCAGAGAGAGATAGGAATGCGAAGACGGGCGTCGCTCGGGTGAGGAGGTCAGGAGACGGCAAGGTGAGGGCGGCAGGCGTGGGAGCTGCTTTTAATATGCGCGGTCTGACAGCGGGTCGCGTGCTGGTGTTGGTGCTGCTGCTGCTAAGTATGGAGATGCGTTGGCGGAAGACACAGCGGTCAAGGCGAAAAAGGCTCGCTCGGAAGTTGGGGATGCAGTTGTATGCGACCAGCTGCGCGCAATCAGCACGAATTCTCGTGGACAAAGTGTGGTTCGTGCAACGTGCCTGCGTCTTCCCACGGCGACCTCCCTGCCGACTGCTCGCGGTTCCCTAGCTGCGGCGCGCGGTGGTGCGGCGTGCGTGGACGGTGGTGTCGGGCGTGTGTGCAGGTAAGGAGCGACTCTGGTCGGAGCGGCACAGTAAGGTATGCTGCGGACGGGAGCAGCGGCAGCGTGAGCTGGGTCGGGCTTTTGTTGTTGCTATCGGCGGTGATGAATGTGGTGGAGAGAGCTGTGAGAGCAGTTGTAGGGAAGAAAGCGTGGTGTTTGCCGAATGCGGTCGCTGGCGGTGGAGGGACGAGCTTGCGGTCGCCAATTGTTCGGGCTCGCTTCTAGCTGTCGTTTCACCCTTCCTCGCAATGTCTCTGGGAGATGGGGGCTTTCCTGCCAGCTGCCAGCTAGACCAGAAGCGGCGGCAGAACTGGAGGGAACGAGATCACAGTGGCCACAACGCTTCACCGACACCACCACCTCGCGTGCTGCCAATGCATTCCAGTCTTGTGGGACATCTCGAGATGTATTGCACACGCGCCAACACGCAATTTCGCTGTAATTATTGAATCGTAGCACCCTCCTCACGTGCCTGCCCTCTCATGTCTCGCTTAACGCTCGGCTTTGCTGGCTGCGTGCAAACCTAGACTTCTGCCCGGTCCGCTTCTTCCCGCGACCGGGGTGGAGGATTGAGCCCGCCAAGACTGCCCACAGTTCGGCCTCACGTTTTGCTTGAGATTCCAGTCTCGCGAGTCTCATCAGCTCTATCCCCAACGCGACTGACTCCAGCTTGTCGTCACGACTGGCAGGCTACCGTAACTTAAAGACTGCTCCAAGGGCCGGACACGACATCCAGCTCTCGACTCACAAGACCGTATCCGGGCATCCACACGCAAAAAGCAATCCACTGAGCATCACATCAGAAACGACCTCGCCTGCGCGCAGGGCTCATCAACACTACCACCCTATACGCGACTGCCGTCGCAGAGGCCGTCAGAATGCCTCCGCCGCCGCACACCCGTCCCGAAAATGTGCTGAAGCGCGCGCAAGAACTGATCGGGGTCGGCCAGCAACAGGCCGCTCTGTCCATCTTACACGAACATGTCACCTCCAAGAGAACGCGCAACAGCACCATCGCGGCCCTCGAGCCGGTGATGTTACTGTTTGTCGAGCTATGTGTTGAGCTGCGAAAAGGAAAATCAGCCAAAGATGGCCTGTACAACTACAAGAACACTAGCCAGAACACAAATGTCGCCACGATCGAGTTGGTCTTCCGCCGCTTCATCGAGCTGGCAGAGCAAAAGGTCGCTGAAGCGCAGGCCAAGGCCGATGAGGTTTCCGCACAGGGCACCACGGCTGAGTCTGCGGATGCCTCGCTTGCCAACGTTACCGACTTGGAGGCTATGGAAACACCCGAATCCATCTTGCTCTCTACAGTGTCTGGTGAACAATCCAAGGACCGGACTGACCGGGCAATTGTCACTCCGTGGCTAAAGTTTCTCTGGGAGACTTACCGCACGGTCCTCGATATCTTCAAGAACAATGCTCGCCTGGAGGTCATGTACCAAACCACAGCTCACCAGGCATTCCAATTCTGTCTGAAATACACCCGCAAGACTGAGTTCCGTCGCCTTTGTGAACTTCTGCGAAACCACCTGCAGACCGCTGCCAAGTACTCACAGCAGGTGCATGCTATCAACCTCAGCGATCCCGACACCCTACAACGTCATCTCGACACCCGCTTTATGCAACTCAATGTCGCCGTTGAGCTTGAGTTGTGGCAGGAGGCTTTCAAGAGTGTCGAAGACATCCACACTCTGCTCAGTCTTTCCCGGAGACAGCCAAAGAACTCAATGATGGCCAACTACTACGAGAAGCTCACACGTATCTTCCTCGTCAGCGAGAACTACCTCTTCCATGCCGCAGCATACAGCCGATACTACAGCCTGCTCATCGCTTCTTCGCGCCAAGTCGCCGCCGGAGCAAGCAAGAAGGATAATCCCACCAACATCAGCGATGCCGATCTCTCCAAGGCCTCTTCATTTGTTCTCCTATCCGCCCTCTCGATCCCTGTGATCAGCACTTCACGTTCTCGTGGAGCTTTGATCGACGTCGATGCTTCCCGCAGCACCAAGAACGCCCGCCTGACCAACTTGCTCGGCATGAACACCCCACCAACTCGATCGATCCTGTTCAAGGACGCACTTAGCAAGGACATCTTACAGCGCGCCCGCCCGGAGATCCGCAACTTGTACAACATACTGGAGGCAGATTTCCACCCTAAATCGATCTGCGAGAAAGTCTCCCCTATTCTTTCGCAGATCGGCGCAGATGAGGAGATGAAGAAGTATGTCTTGCCACTGCAGCAAGTCATTCTCACCCGCCTCTTCCAGCAATTGTCCCAGGTCTACACAGACGTGAAGCTGGAAGACGTGCTTGCCCTTGCCCAGTTCCCTGATCCCTTCCAAGTTGACGCCGCTACTATCGAGAAATTCATCATGAATGGCTGCAAGAAGGGCGACCTCTCCATCCGCATCGACCATTCGACAGGTATCCTGACTTTCGACTCTGATGTCTTCTCATCTGCCAAGGCTATGCATCCTGGCTCTGGCGCTGGATCCGCCGAAGTCGATGCCGGCTCTGTACAGCGCTTGCAGAGCACTCCTGCAGAGATCGTGCGCTCTCAGCTCACTCGTCTCTCTAAGTCTCTATACATTGCCGTGCAATATGTGGATCCATCCTTCAATGAGGATCGCCAGAAGGCAAGACTCGCCGCTCTCAAGCGCGCCGAGGCTGGGGCAGAAAAAGAGCACGCGGAGCTCATCGCTCGCCGAGAGATCATTCAAAAGAAGAAGGAAGAAGCTGCGAATGCTCAACTTACCCGTCAGCGCGAGGAGGAGCAGAAGAGGAAGGCTCGTCAGCAAGAACTGCAGGCCGCAGAGACCGCACGATTGGCACAGGAGACGAAGGAGCGTGAGGAGCGTCGTCTCCAGGCCGAGCGAAAGCGTGTTCAACGCGAGGAAGCTGAGAAGCAATTGAACGAACTCAAGAAGGGTGTCAAGGGTGTCGACATCTCCGGTATCGACATTGATGAGCTTGATACAGGTCGCATTCGAATGCTCAAGCTGCAAGCCCTGGAACGAGAGAAGAACGAAGTGGGAGAGAAGCTTCGTGTAGCGGGCAAGCGCATTGATCACTTGGAACGTGCATACCGCAAGGAAGAAATCAAGCATCTCGGCGAAGATTACGAGATGCAACGCGAGCGCGACTTGAAGGCTTACGAAGAGAGCAAGGCGGAGACTCTACACAACGCCGAGACGAAGCACAAGGAGGAAGTTGCCCTAAAGCATCGTCTCAGCAGACTTGTGCCACAGTATGAATCCTTCAAGCGTACCATTACTGAGCAGCGCCACGCCGACTTCGAAAAGCGCCGCAAGGCCGCTGAGCGCGAGCTCAATGCACAAATGGACAAGCGTCGTCGGGAGGTCCGCGAGCGGAAGGCGGCTGAGAAGCGCAGAGTGCAAGAAGAGGAACGCAGACACCGTGAAGAGGAGGAGCGTATGCGACAGGAAGAAGAACAGGCCGCTCTGGAGGCGGAGGAGAAGCGAGTCAAGGACGAGCAGGCCAAGAAGGAGGCCGAACTGCGCAGACAGGAGCGCGCAGAGGCAGCCCGGAAGCAGATGGAGCGCGAGGAAGAAGCTGAGCGGAGACGCATGGAGCGCAAACAAGGTGGTGGTGCTGCTGCTTCTGCTGCCCCATCGAGATCAGACCGCCCTGCCGAACCGTCAGTCTCTGCTGGCGGTCCTCCACGCTTGAACCTCACCGGAGCCAAGTCCAGCTGGCGTGACCGTGAAGCCGGTAAGGCTGCCGGCGGAGCGCCCGCCGCGGCCACTGCTCCCCCGGCTGCTGCTCCCTCGGCCGACGAGCGCGTGGCCACTGACGAAGCCGCTGCGCCCAGGAAGACTGGTTACGTGCCTCCTGCGCTCCGTGGAAAGGCTCCTGGCGCAGACTCAGCCCCTCCAGCGCCATCAGAGCGAACCGAGCGTTGGCAGTCGCGACGCCGTGAGGGCGAGGGAGATAAGATGGACGCCCCCCGCGGCGGCGAGCGGTGGCAGTCATCTCGCCGTCGTGAAGGCGAAGGTGAGCGGAGCGACACCCCACCAGCACCGCGTGCTGGAGGTGCCTATCGTCCTCCTGGTGCCCGTGAAGGCGGTAGCAGTGGAGGCGCCTACAGACCTCCTGGAGCTCGCTAGCAGCTGCGCTTACGATGGCCATGACGAATGAGGCGACAATGACAAGGTTCTGCAAGAAAGCAATTTGTGGAAACTGCAGAAGAGAGAAGGGGATGTGTTTCTGCAGCATCGGGGCCCCTTCGGCAGGCATGGTGTTGTTGCTTTGGGAGGGAGATGGCTGAGCGAGCATGGACAGATAGCTCGCAATGCGGATGTTGAACGAGATCTTACGGTGCCTTGCATCAGCTTTCTTCTTTCTTCTTTTGTGTGCCTATCGGAATGTCGTTCTGTCGCAGAGTATGTCATGTCATGACGAACACCTGCTGCTCTCGATTGCAATCGAATCGGTGCTGATAGCGCTGCAACGTGCGTGAATGCTGCCGGACGGACCTACGTAATGCCTCGTGGCTATCTGACACGACCCGGGCTATATGCGGTGAGTGGCGGGCTTGTGATATGATGGGTGAGAGCCGTGTGGTCTGGCAGGCCGTCCGTCATTTGGGACCTTGTCATGTGCAGGGCCCTTCAAGGTTGTGCATGCGTGACAGTGCTTGGCCCCGACCAGCTTGCCCCGCGAGCTCTCGCGCCTGTTGCTTGCCCTCTTCTCTTCTCTTGTACATACCGCTCGTGCAGGTGTTACTACATCTGCAGCGGAGATCCAGCCCAACCAACAATAAATACCTTCTCTCACGTCGACGCCACCATCGGAATCGAGACGACGCCCGCCATTATCACAGCCGGGCGCAACAAAGGACACGCGCGTTGAGGTGTCTGTGCCTGGGTCTGTCGGCCTCGGAGTTGCCCCTCCTTCCACCTCTCTCACCTCACTGCCTCACAGCAACGCCAGTGGTACAGGACATCAACAACGCTCCGCTCCCCTCCGCTCCCCTCGTTTTCACACAGCATCTTGGTGGCATCGTGGCACATCGTGACTGCTGTGCGATCGATCCCAGGACCGATCCTGCACAAGCGACAAACACGTGTGGTGGTCATATCGCGCTGTCCGCTTGCCCGCTACCTCACGCGCTGCTAAGACAACGGTCACGCCTACCACTGCCGATTCTACCCTATCCTGCCTGCCTGTCTGATTGCTTCCGCTGGTGGAAAAACTCCTCGTTCCCCCACGAGCAATCACCTACAAACCTACTGAGAGACCGCCTTTCTCTGCCATCTGACTGCCGATGCCCTCGGCCGACGACGACTTCGTTCCCGACTTTGACAACTTCGACGAGCAACCGCAAGCCGTCCCAGCAGCCCCGCCAGCTGCTGATCCCCAGGACGATCCTTGGGGTTTCAACGATCCTCAGCACGAACAGCCTCCGCCTCCTCCGCCGAAAAGAGAGAGCAAGAAGAAGAAGAAGGGCAAGAAGGATGGCGCTGCGAGGAAGGTCAAGGCCGAAGACGGAGAGGACTCGTCGGCATATCCAAGATCTATAACCCCGTCTCCTCCTACAGACCACGGCGCAAAGCTGCAAGATGTTTTGCCTCCCGCAGCACAGGTGCCTGCCCCTGCTCAGCCAGTAGTACCCAGCTCGCCCTTAGTGAACTTCGACGACGAGACGACTGCGGTCGAGGATATAGAGCCGCTGCCTCCTACGACACCGCAGCCGACCAAACTGTCTTCCACACCGTCTCCCGCTGTGTCTCCTGTTGTCAGGTCTCCACGACCTGCTCCTGCAAAGCCCGCGGTAACCGCTTCACCCAATCGCCGCCCGTCTAGCTTGTATCTTGCTCCGCCACGAGACCGGAACAACAGCTTGACCGGGTACAGACCTCCTGTATCGCTTGCTGCACCTGCTCAACAGCGCCGCGAGTCCTTTGCTGCGTCACGGCCACGCTTTGGAGACCCGCCTCTGCCCCACATGCCTCAGCCACATTTCTTCGGCCTGCCAGATCTAGGCTTGAATTTTGGTCAAAAGAAGGAGACGGGAAGCCCAGCTGGGTCCAATGGCTACTGCTGTCGAATAGACTCTTTGGCCGATTCTGGCGACGAAGATTCCGCGAAGAAGGCTCGAGAGGCTCTTCTGGTGGGCTGCGAAGGCGGTCTAGACGTATACGTGATTCTGAACAACAAGCTCGAACTCGTAGGTCGTTTGGAGGGGCTCCGAGGGTCCATCATTGGTGCCAAAATTCTTCCACATCTGGAAAGATACGACCAACTGCAGTCTTTACGTCCATTGGTCGCTGTGATCGTACATGGGCCAATGGTGGACGATCGAAGAGACTCGGGGCCTGAAGGCGAAGAAGTCTCTCCCAACGAAAACGAACCGCCGACACACTTCCAGACGACGGTCGAGATTTACTCCCTCCAAACTCAGATTTACGTCGCAACGATATATCGCAGTGCCCCTGTCGCGATTGAGCAGCCTGTCGTTGGTCAGATCTCGTCACTTCCGGATCCGGTGGGAGACCTTCACATCGACGCCAAAGGCCAGTTCATTACTGTGAGCTCGGGCAAGAGTGGAGAAATATTCGTTTTTACTCAGTCTGCCGCTCACAGTCTTGAAGGCACACGCTTCCGTTGCGTCGGGAAATACTGGACTGTGGTGCAGAAGCCGTTGTCTGCTCCTCCATCCAGGCCAGCCAGCGCAAGCGACGTGGGTACTCCTACTGAAACCAGGGACGATGTTCAAATCCCAGTCTACAGCCTGAGTCAGCGGTGGCTGGCGGTCGTGCCTCCTTCTACTTCTTCAAGTATCTCCATTCAAGGTGTTCCTTTGACATCGGACGTAAATCGAAACCCGCCGGGTTGTTCGACCCACGCTGCCTCATCGCAGCCTATAGTATCTTGTGAAGTTGTGGGAACCGATGTCGAAGGTGCTTGGAGTCGTCTCGGACGGCAGGCTGCTCAGGGACTGATGAAGTATTCTCAGAAAGGCCTTGAGATGGGGTTGCAAGGATGGAAAGAGCTCACACAGCCTTCACCTCCAGGCGGTCGACCAAATCATGACCGCTCATCTAGCAAAGAGGATTTGTTTCCGCCGACGAACGCACCTTCAAGCGATCCAGGCCGACTTGCGAAAGAGCCAGCCGTGGTCTCCATTATCGATTTGGAATGTCTCTTGCAATGGGAAGCACATCAGTCCAAGCATCCGCCTCCAGTCATGGCTACATTTGCGCTCGTTGACGGTTGCAATTTTCTGTCCTTCTCTTCCACTGGGACAAGACTGCTTACCACGAGCCGCAAGGGCGAAGTCTCTACGATCTGGGATCTGCAGCAGGCCGCTCACGGTGTCCCCAAACGCAGCACAACAGACGGCCAGGACATGAGCACTAGTCCGTGCGTCAAGCAGCTACAGCGACTCACCCGAAACAGCCCTTCAACTGTACTTGGTTGTGCGTGGACAAGGGATGATGATGCTGTTGCTATTCTCACCGCTCATGGGACAGTTCACTTGCATGAGGTGCCAAGTCGAGCTCCTTCGAGAAGACGCAAGCGATCGAGTATCTCCGCTGCCCCCAGCGCAGAGAAGGCTGATGCAACAGTCAGTCTGTCTACTGGCTTATCGCCTCCCAGCGCCAACCAAGGCTTTCTTGGCAGCATTAAGTCCAGTTGGCAAACCGTCAGCACTCAGGTCAATTCCATTCGTACGAATCCTCCTGCTTCAACTTTTGGCCTGCCCACAACATTTGCCGGCTTCAAGGAGGCAACGGCGGCTGCTGGTAATGCTGGCTCACGTGCTGTGGCGCGAGGCATCAGCCAGGGATACACAGCTGCTAAGGGCGGCGCAAGCGATTATTGGCACGCGGATGACAATAAGATCAGACACACCAAAGCTCTGCAAGAGCCTTTTACTGCCAAATCCCTGAAGTGGATTCGAAGGAACAACACTATTTCCGTAGCCATTGCGTGCGGTGGCACTATACACGTGCACCCAGTCCAACGAGTCATACGACGTAAGGGTCATGAGGTTGTCAGCGGATTGAAGCATGAGAGATACGCTCGCAAGGCCTTCCCCTTAACCCCTATCGCCACGAGGAATGAGGCTGGAGGACTTCAGGGGCTCCTTACAGACACATGCACTGGGCAAGGTCCGCATGGCTTTTGGAGTCTACGTCATCCATCACCGCCACCCGATCATCTTCGTGAGCGAAGAAGTCCACCGAAAATGCTCTACAATCAAGCCAGCGATGTCGAGACAAATCCGCCCTATTGCCCGTTCCACGTTGATACGAGGGTTAGTATCTTCGCCTTTGATGAGTATCAGGGTAGATCACTATTGGAAGCATTCGAAATCAAAGGGCACGGCATTGAAGACGAAACTTGTTGGACTTTTGGGGAAGCTTTACCGCCGCAATTCAAGGTCAATGAGCGAGTAGTGAGCGAGATACCCGATGACGAGGACTTCTTGGGCTCGCCTGCCGAGCACGACTTGGGCGAAGAAGATGAGGACAAGGAAGATGTTGCTGATCAAATGGAGAGTAGGCTTACGATCCAGCCTGCACGGAGGAATCGGGGTGGGACAGAGGAAATTCGTGTTCATACGAGGCCTGCCAGGAGACGAGATCATGGGAATGAAGGAGGAGCATTCGATATGCTGGAAGAAGATGAGGGCATGATGTGATTTTTCTCAGCGGACATTGCTGGGGTATTGGCATAGATGGATGGTGTTGAGGTGTTAGAGCATGATTGACCTACCGAAGATGTAGGGACGAGACAGATACCCAACTATGAAATGAGACGTAACTCAAGAAATGCAACTATTTTGTCAGCTCAAACGCTTTTTCTGTCGTCCCCAACTCTCGGTCCAGGAGATTGTCCAGCGGGCGTTGAAGCGAAAATGACATTAAAGGGTCCTAATGCGGAGGTTTTCCGGTCGACTTTCAGTGGATTGGACCTGGTGAAAAAAGGGAGTTTCAGCTAAGAGACTGGTGATCGGGAATGAAGATCGCGTTATGACTCGATAATCTCGCCTCTTTGAACCTGGTCGTCGGCACGAAGGATACGGAGTGTGCTTTCTAAAGTCAAGGTCATGGAATTGTCGGTTGCCTTTCAAGGATCCGCAGCGCAGGGCCGACCAAGTGCTGACTGCCAGTAATCAGTGTTTGCATTCCATTCGGGTCGCCGTTGCCTAGCTCTCTCCCCCGTGCAATAGCGCCCTGGATTGTCGGCTCACTCCAAACTTTGCTGTCAGGAAGAATCGCACCCCAGACGACCTGCAAGAGCTTGTGTGAATCTTGAATCGAATCTGTTGTTGTTGCACCCGAGGCCGCGGAGGATTCGTCATATGTACTGAGGATGACATGGTCCACGAGCGCGCCGTTCGTCTTCAGCGCTTCTCCGAGCGTGCGAAGCAATGCGGACGCCGAGCGCAATTCGTTGATGTGGGAGAATATTAGGATCCGCGTTGCCTCGACAGCCTCGGTTTCAGCCGCGAACCATTCCGCCGCGAGTTTCACGGACATGTCATTGTGGGCGGAGTCCAAGTACCAGGTGCAGTGATCCTTCTGCGGGTCGTGTATGGTCTGGAAGCGGCCCGGCCAGGAGAGGTGCGAAAGACCCGTCACCACGTCTTCTTCGGTCAAGGCGGATGCCGGGTCTGGTGCACACGTTTGAAGGTAAGCGTTACTGGCCTCTATTGCAAGAGAGGCGTTGGTATTTTGGATCTGGGGCTTGAGGCCGAGAGGTCTAGGGTCGATGAAGCGGACCGGTTGGTGCACAGCCGCACTTCGTTCTTCTAGCATTCTGGCCGCAGTCGCCTCTTGAGGTGATGAGAGGGCGTGTGCTCCAAGCTTGAAAATGCCCGCTTTATGCCAGGCGATATTCTCGATGGTTGGACCTAGCATATCAATATGGTCCATGCCTAGAGTCGATATAGCAGTGACAATGGGTTTTTGGACGATGTTTGTCGCATCGTATTGGCCTCCACAGTGTGTCTCCAGTATAGCAACATCCACCTGCTCGCGAATGAATACGTGGAATGCGAGGAGTGCCCAGAGCTGGAGATACCCCGGTCCTCGATGCACAATTTCCTTGGACGGGTCGAATTCTTCGGCTAGTTGCGTCAGGTGATCGTATACTTCGAAGAAGTACTTCGCAAGCGTATTCTGCGATATAGGCTCGGTATTGATCCGTATGCGTTCTTCAGGATTTATCAAATGGGGAGAGGTATATAGACCCGTCTTGCTTGGGAAGCCTGTCCTTCGTCCGTGGACTCGTAGCAACGATTCCGTGAATGCGCAAGTACTGCCTTTGCCCTTGGTTCCCGCGACATGAACGATATTTAATCGGTTGATGTCGTCTTCCTTGGCGTTTGGTCAGTAGTGCCAGGACCACTCGAAGCAAAGGCTCAATGCGATCGATTTACCGAATGGCCGAGTTTTTGAAGCCACAATGACATGCCAGCAATTCCTGGTGTACCTCGCAAGTCTGGTGTACCGCTTTCCGAAGACACTTGGGCATCATTGCCCGATGCAGTCTTCGGCCTATTGCGTCTTTGTCGACTGTTGATGATGCGCAATGCACACTGTGGCAGCGATGAGACGAGGTAACCATTGAACAACAGAAGTACTCACCTGGTAGTCTCTCTGTACCGCATTATGAGGCAACGTACTAGGCATGTCTCTTCCGCAGCCAAATGGAAACGCCACGGAGACTCTCAATCGCGCAGGCGTAATGCGCATATTATCCCGGCGGGCAGAGGCTTCCGCAACGTGTATGGCATCAGTCTTGACGACGAAGCGATCATGGAACGCACTCTGTCATTTGTGTGTGTTTCTTACGCCGCAAGTCGATATGGCGTAGATACGAGATCGGAAGCTCACTGCCGAAGCCGGCCCGACGCGCGATCTTGTTTGGCGGTGGATGAACGCAATCAATGAGCCGGGACTGGTTCAAGAAGGGCTGGTTCAAAGTTCAAAGTGTATGTTAATTAATGCCGAAGAGGGAAGTGCATTACATTCGACCGCTGGCAGCTGCAACCTCGAGCAGAAGTCGCCTTGCTGAGGCAGCCAGCCTGGAGGACTCTTTGCGCGTTACCTACAGGCCGATCAGCTCGCGAGCAATGCTATAGATCCCATGCTTGCCCTCATGCTAAAGCCACCAAGTATGTCACCTCTTCAGGCGTCGCTGTCCATGGAGCGTGCCCGCAGTCCACCCAGACGATCTCGCTAGCGAATTCTGCCCATTCTGCTGCGAAAGTTCCTGTTCAATAGCCCTGTCTTTGCTACACCCAATGATTAATCCAGGACCTTTCCGCCACTCATCACAAGTGATAGATCTTCCGCCAGCGGCGTAGTAGGCCCGTTCAATCGCATCCATGTAAGGTGTTGCAAGCTTCTCGGAATGGAGATCGTTGAAGCGAGACTCATACAGCGCCGATTCCTCGAACACATCCATGGTGCTCTCGTTGATATAGAAATGCGGGGTTTCTAGTCCAATGAAATCTTTGTTATCGACGACAAATCCAGTGGGGAAGTGGTGAGCCGCAAAGAACATGACCTTAATAACTCGGCCACGACGTTCGTTGCTCTAAAGCATCGCCCTGAATCAGGCGATTGAGAGCATCGGCCTCAGGATGACCGGCGTATGAGCGTGGCAGAAGTATGATATATTGGCCACTGCCGAGTTCGCTAGATGCAGCGTCATTGACATGTGATTCTTCGTCCTCCGAGTCGGCCGTGGCTTGTCCGTCTGCCCTGAGCGCAGTACGATGCAGTCGGTCTTGTACCCTCGCTCTCGAAACACGTCTAGAAGTGGTTGCACGTGAATCTGGCTATGCCACGCACCGGGTACGATAGCTACAGTTGGATTCTAAGGCTTGGTCCATTTTCCGCGCTCCTAGACGAGATAGGTAGAGCAGGATGAATCTGGAGGAGCGCATCAATTCTGCACAAAAGCGACGGGGGGGAGAGATGAGTATTGCGAAAAGCGCGCTGCCTCTGCATTGGGGCAGTCTTGCGAGGCCGCGTCACAGGACAGAGCTTTGCTTTCCCTAGCTTTCCATTTGTCTTTCACAGACGACGATGAAGGAAGCAGAGGAGTTGGGAGTGAGGGAGAAGGGAGAAGACGTGATGTGTGAGAGGATGGGGAGACGAACAAGGTTAACTTAGCGCAGAGCTTACACTCATTAGGTAAGCGAGCCCGTCCCTCGAGACAGATTCCCTTCGCTGTGCTTCAATACAAGCCAAGACATATCCCTTCAACTTCGACACGAGCGCCGGCGACACAGGCATTGAACGACTCAACCACCATCGCGCACGACATGAGCATATCACGGCCTTGAAGCTTGCCTCCCTTTTGACCTCAGCCTGGGGTCCTTGCGACCGCCGCAATGAGCTCCTGTACGCTGCCCAAGAAACTTGACGCCTGATGGGACGGGACGGAACTTAGGGACACCAGCTGATGCGATTTATCTCCAGTGAAACAATTCATTCGAAATGTGCGCGCCGCGAAGACGATTGCGGACGAGCGAGCCGTCGTACAGAAAGAGAGTGCAGCAATACGAAACAGCTTCAGGGAGGAGAGTCATAATTCAGACTTGCGGTATGGTCCGGTCAAATGAAGGAAACATTGTGGACAATGCGCTCATTCAATGGCAGGCGGAATAATGTCGCCAAACTGCTATACCTCTTCACTCTGGGTGAGCGGACACACTTTGGCCAAATTGAATGTCTGAAGCTGCTGGCGTCGCCGCGCTTTGCGGACAAGCGGTTGGGTTATTTGGGGACGATGCTGCTGCTAGACGAAAACCAAGAGGTCTTGACGCTAGTCACTAACTCGTTGAAAAAGTGAGGCTCATTGCGAATTCATTTAGACACGCCAAGCTAACGGGTGCTAGTGACCTCAATCACAGCAACCAGTACATTGTAGGGCTCGCCCTCTGCACATTAGGAAACATTGCCTCGATCGAGATGTCGCGCGACCTTTTCCCCGAAGTCGAAACAATACTGTCCTCTTCAAACCCGTACATTCGAAGAAAGGCGGCTCTCTGCGCGATGAGAATATGTCGAAAGGTACCAGACCTGCAGGAGCACTTTTTAAACAAGGCGAAGCTATTGCTCAACGACCGTAACCATGGTGTACTACTCAGCGGCCTGACCCTTGTCATTAGCATGTGCGAGGCTGATGAGGAAGAAGGAGGGGAGATGGGCGTCGTGGAAATGTACAGACCGATTACTGGCAGTTTAGTGAAGGTGCTGAAAGCTCTTTCCCAGTCTGGATATGCGCCGGAGCATGATGTTACGGGTATCACAGACCCGTTCTTACAGGTCAAGATATTGAGGCTATTGAGAGTGCTGGGAAGAGGGGATCCCCAGACGAGCGAACAGATCAACGACATCCTGGCTCAAGTTGCGACCAATACCGAAGCATCCAAGAATGTTGGCAACTCGATTCTTTACGAGGCCGTACTGACCATCTTGGACATAGAGGCTGATTCTGGACTGCGCGTACTTGGCGTGAACATACTCGGAAAGTTCCTCACCAACAAGGATAACAACATTCGATATGTGGCATTGAACACACTCTTGAAAGTCGTTGCAATTGAGCCGAATGCGGTGCAAAGGCATCGAAACACAATACTGGATTGTCTTCGGGACCCAGATATCAGTATTCGCAGGCGAGCTTTGGACTTGAGTTTTACTCTGATCAACGAGTCAAACGTGCGAGTTCTGATCAGAGAATTGCTTGCCTTCCTGGAAGTGGCAGACAACGAGTTCAAGCCGATCATGACGAGCCAGATCGGTATTGCTGCAGATCGATTCGCCCCCAACAAGCGATGGCACGTCGACACTATGCTGCGCGTGTTAAAGCTCGCCGGCAACTACGTCAAGGAGCAGATTTTGTCATCTTTCGTTCGCCTCATTGCAACCACGCCAGAATTGCAGACGTATTGTGCTCAAAAGCTCTACGCTGCATTGAAAGACGACATTAGTCAAGAAGGGCTCAATCTCGCAGGCGCGTGGGTCATTGGGGAGTACGGCGACGCCCTCCTTCGAGGCGGTTCATACGAAGAGGAGGAGCTTGTGAAAGAGGTCAAAGAGAACGAAATAGTAGACCTCCTCACAGCCATCCTCAACTCGAGCTATGCTGGTCAAAGCGTTACGGAGTATATTATTACCGCTGCTATAAAGCTTACAACTCGCCTTCAGGACCCGGGACAGATCGACAAATTAAGAAGACTTCTACTAAGCCGGCAAGCAGATCTTGACGTGGAAGTTCAGCAACGATCCGTCGAGTATGGTAATCTTTTTGGCTACGATCAGGTACGACGCGGTGTACTCGAGCGGATGCCTCCGCCTGAGATTCGCGAAGAACAGCGAGTACTTGGCGAAGCAACGCACAAGTCAAAGCGGCAAAGCAAAGTACCTGCGAAGAAGAAGCCCAGCCAGATCACGGAACAGGATATGCTCCTTGACCTCATGGGTGGGGACTCGAGCATGCCTACGGCCGACATGAGCGCCACAATGAACGGTTCGCAAAGCAACAACGCAGATCTGCTCGCCGACATACTTGGTGGTAACGATGCAGCGTCATCGCCTGTCTCACAGTCCACTTCTGCGGCACCCAACGGTCAGCCGAGACCACAGAGCAACATGGATTCGATCATGGATCTCTTTGGAGGCTCACAACCTTCTACCGCTCAGACTCCGTCTGCAATGCCAAGCTCGTCCGCATCCAATGACATGCTTGGCGGCTTTGGTGGAGCCCCTTGGCAACCGCAGCAACAAGTTCACACTGCATACAACAAAAACGATCTGCACATCACCTTTGGAGTCCAGCGTGACTCACAGGCTGTGCAAGTCAAGGCCAATTTCCGCAACTTAAGCAACTTTGACACCCTAAGTGCACTCAATCTTCAAGCTGCGGTACCCAAGACACAGAAACTGCAGCTACAAGCTATCAGCTCATCGGGGCTTGAGGGAGGACAAGAAGCCACACAGCAAATGCGTATCACCAGTGTGCAGGGAGTAAGTGGACACGCAAGTCCCAGTTCTATGCTTTTCACTAACAAGACACTAGACTCCTCCAGCGAAGCTGCGATTACGCCTGAAGATCACATACGTCAAGGATGGCGGCGCTCCCGTCACTGAGCAAGTGGATTGGTCTGAACCGACGTAGCATAACCAAGACTGAACGTAGCCAGACGGGTAGATCTTGTGTAGCGATCCGGTATCTTGCATGCATGTGAAAAGTTGCGTCAGTTGCTGGTGAGGGCGTTCGGTTATGCTGCATTTCCAATCCTCACGACATGGACCACCATAGCACCGAGTCCGCAAACAGCATATCTAATCGATTTGCCATCATCGCGTCCATTCTTTTCCCTTCAAGGGCAATGTGCCCAGCCCCCGACTCTGTAAACCACGATGCATCTATTGTTTTCACTGCGACAAGGATGGTCATGAATAAGCCTCCTGTCAGCGCGGCGAGCTTTCACGTCAAATCCAGGTGGGTCAGAATTCTCTGCAGTGCATTTGTAGATATCATCAGCACCCCCATGCAAGCGCCTAGGCGTGCGTGCTGCTACCTACTACTTGGCAACTCTGTCGATTAATTATTAGAAGTCAGTTAGAGAATTAGGATATGGATATCGACTGCATCAATTCATACCTGTGCTACAGCTTCTATTCCACGAGGACAAAGGATTGCCGAGATTCATGATGGCTTGGCTCTTTTCGTCTCTTCAGAATCGTAGAAAGGAGGACTGAAAAGAGGCTGCGTTATGGATGAAAAGAAAGCCAGCAGTGGGCGGGAAGATGCGAAAAATGTCTTATATATCGTATGCGTATTCGCTTTCTATGCTATGCTATGCTATGCTATAATATAGTGTATCTGGTGCTTTCCCCCGGGGGGGTTTCCAGTCGAATTGCTAGCCCTGGTGTGTAAAGTAAGATCTTAGGAACGAAGTCGTTGGTCTTGAACGAAATGTGGGCGTTCAATAAATAGACCAAAGGTCTGTACGTGTCCTTGCCACCCCACCGATGTGTCACCGCAGTCGTGTGGCCTATAGGTCTGTGGAAGGTGTTGACAGCCTTGTACTGGCAAAGCGTCAGAGACGCAAGTGGCAGATGAGGGTGTGCTTTTTGGGAGTTCGTTTACGATTTGCTGGGACCGATTCGTGAGATGTGGATGATCAGCGCCGCTCTCGTTGAACGATCCACGTGGTCTGTATAGAGGGTGCCAGGATTCCAAAGATATCGTATCATCCAGTCGATCTTGCCCAGGCACTATTGCTGTCGTCTTAGAACCGCGGTTCTTGGGCTCGGAAAATCCAGAGCAAAGTTGAACGAGTGAAGCACAATTCAGTCCATCACAGAGGCTGCCCTACTGCCTGCATTCTTCCCCTCTCACGCCTTCGCGCTCCACTTCACCGGCGCTTCTTTGACAATCTTGCCGTCCTCGACAAGCAATCCCTCTCCAGTCCTGTCCTCCACCCTCTTGAACACCTCCAGCGGAACGACACCGTTCTCATTCCCCTCGCTCAGAATCACACCATTGTCGCTCAGCCAAAACTTGACACCTGCTGCCATAGCCTTCTCCAGGTCAATGAAAATGAGGATGGTGCTCGAGTTGCGCATTCCTGAGATCACGGGAGCTGTGGCAGTCTCTGAAGTATTGATCGGGGAGAGTGAGGTGAACCCAGCAGGCAATCCAGAGGCCAAATGCACGTGGTTACGACCCATCGGCTTCAGGCCTCCAGAGGCGACAATCTTCGGCCAAGCAGAATGTGTGGTGCCATGGACGGCCGTCTCCGGCCGATTTTCATCCGTGATGGGTTTGAGCAACCCTTCCGACTCGACCTTGATCGAGTGCCCTTGATTCGCTCGGATCAGAAATTCCTTTGGCTCGACCGTGCCATCTCCCTCATCTGAGATTTCCACACTTTCCTGAACTGCGCCTGTCGTTGGATCGACTTGAGAAACATGAACCATGGTGAACCGCTGCTTGTCGTTGTCCGTCACGATTTCCCTGACCTCATCCAGGGTGACTTTCAACGAGCGAATCTTGCGATTGGAGAGCAGTTGGTCGACCGGTAAGAAGCCACCTGGAAGTAAGGTGAGGCCTTCCTCGGCCGCGCCGTGGCGCAAAAGCCAGGAGATCTTCTTCGACACTTGCACTGGGCGTGGAAGCGGGCCGCCGCGACCTCCGCCTCCTCGACCACCTCGACCTGGCATTTGGGAGAGTATGCGCAGATGCTTGCGGAGTAGAATATTCTTCCGGATGCTTGGATGTAAGAGAGCCTAAGCTGGTGACAAAAAGCTCTGGGTGGGTCGTCGTAAATTTTGTAGCTGAAGCTTTCAGATTTTTTCTCTTGCCCTTTGTGGAGCGTGCTTAGTCGCAGTTGACGCAGGCGCGTGGTCTTGCGGCCTGTCAATTGCTCGTGGTTTTGGTGCTGCAAGTGAGTCGTAGAAGAAGTTTTCGAAGTCGCGGTGTCCCGAAAGATGAAGTCCAGTCATTTCGGCCCGCTGGCGACACCACTAGCGCCGAACGCACTGACGATGAGGTGAATACAAAGGCAGGAAAGAGCGGCGCCAATGAAATATATGGAATACCCTACTTTCACATGGAAGACTGTCTCATGCATCGTAATGTTCTGTCGTTACCATAATGACAATCTGAACTCATTCCCAAGAGTCTCGCTTCCCTCAAATCCGGATTGCTACTGCTGCTTCTGGATGGGCCTCGCCCTACTTCTTACCACCAAGACCGAGAGCGCCGCCGACGCCCTGCGCACCGGATGAGAGTGTGTTCCCAACGCCCTGAGCGCCACTCATGACGGAGTCACCCGCAGCGCCGCCGTAGGAGCCGGAGTCGTCTTTGCCTCCACGCTCGGCGCGGTTGACGCCCTCCTTGCTCGCCATGTCGCCTACAGGCTGCAACACACCGCCCTTACCAACCTGCTGTCCGACCGCATTGTTCACGCTATCCTGCAGAGTATCAACCTGCTCGACCCCCGTAACCTTAGACTTGTCCAAGGTATCTGAAGCAAGCAAAACATCAGTCAGCACATATCCCTCTCACGTCGCCCTCGCCTCCGCCAGACGCTTCGGCTCACCTTTCGTAGCATAGCTGGCCTTGTTGTCGTTGGTGAACCACTTCAGATACATGTCCTCGATCCATGGCATCCAGTTCTCCTTCTGGTGCTGGTATCCTTCCTGGATCCATTCCATGTATGTCTTGCCCTGTTTCTGTTCCGCGGGCAGGTTCTCGTACGCCTGCTTCTTCTGCTCTTCGGTCATGGCGTTCCATTTGTCGGTACCGCTGACGGCGTTCTGAGCGGACTGCCCGGCGCTCTGGGCAGAGTTGGAGACGTACGCCGCGCCAGATTTGAGGGATTCCATTTTCGGTTGGTTGGTTGGTTGGTTGGAGTCTATGGTAGAAGAACTGTCAGATGAGAACGGCACTTATCATGGAGGGGAGATTCACTCACCTTTTGAATATGAATTGACAGCAGCGCTCGATTCCGACTTGTTCGAAGTTATAGATCGGTTGATGTTTGCAAAGGAGAAAACCAAAAGCGAAACACAAAAAGAAAAATTTCCCTACCTTGCACGCCCTCAAATACCTTAGCCTTATCTCGATACACATGCTACTTTCATCATCATACCCTCCTCCTCCACAACCATGCCCAGTTCCACAAAACGTCAACAAGTCTCGAAGCGTTCTTTGCGGGTGCGAATACGTCACTCCACAGCACCTCCAAATCCGGTTTCAAGGGGACGGGCTGGCTAGAGACGCAAGATCCCTGTTCAGTGATCTGCTGGCACGGCTGGAGCGATCGATGCCCTTCTCACAGCTCTCACAAGATCCTGTGGCGCAGCTAGCCTCGTCTCCGATCCCCACGCGACCAGCCAGTACACGTGGAGGGCCACACAGTGACTGCACTTATTGGGCACCAGCAGAGTGTGATGTAGTGGATGCGTTCCTACGTTACACAGCGTGAAGTCGGAGTGGAATGTTGGCAGAAGCTAGGACTTTTTAGGCTGAAGTCGAGGAGGCCGGTTACACTTGCCTGCGATCGTGTGCCTGCAAGAAGAGCAGGGAGAAATCCTCCCGAAGCACAGAAGCATATAGGTGGGAGTGTGGTTGGGGCGCTGGCAATCAAGATTTGGTGACCTCTACTCAAAATTTGGTCCTAAGCCTAGCTTCGGCGAGGAATGATTAGGAAGATTCATTCAAAACGCCCATCAAGATTCCATTAAGAATCCAGTATCGATCGGGGCCGCAACGAAGTTTGATCTGGGAGGTAGAGAGGGAGAAATGTGGAGCGTGCTGGAAGAATCTGTGTCTCCAAGTCCTCGCGTTTTTGCGAATCGCATCGTATGAATACCAGATACATAGTAATACAGAAGCATCCCTGATAGCTTCGCTCGGCCAAGTACATGCCGGGTCACAAACACCGTACGTGCATAGATACTCACATGGAGCACGCCGTTCCGAAACAGTACTCCCCATTCCGGGGGGGAGAACATCGCAAAAGTCAACAACAGAAAGATTTTGGGCGCCTGCCCAGTGGTATCTCGCGAGTTCGAACATTGAAGCAGCAACAAGAGAAATCAGAGTTCAATATCAAACAATTCCGTATACGTCAAAGCGTTCAAATCGGAGCGGTGACAGGCCTCTCATTCTCGTCATTCGGATCGTCGTCCGGCGAGCGCGATCCGAGGATGAGCTGATCCATGGAAGCCTATTCCACGATAACACTCCTCCGCTGATTCAAACTCGCAGCGCGAGAAGGCGCAAGAAACTCACCCGTGACACGACGACTGGTACTGCCGTACTGCCCAGAGGAAGTAATGCGTCGACGTGAAGGATGTAGTGAAGGGGTCTGTTGGGTATCATCCGGGCTGCTTTCCTCCTCTCCAACCGGGGGAGTCGCTTGTTGATCGTACAATCGTCGTCGACGGAGGTCCGAGCCGCCGAGTGAAGAGATTCTGGGTGTGTGAATTTCGCGATTGCTCTCATAAGCAGTCTCGTTCGTTCGTCGGGTCATCATAGATTCGCGTAAAGAGGGATTGCGTTGTGCGTTTGGTGATCTTTCAGGTGGCTGTGCGCGCGATTTGGCGCGCAGAGAGCCGTTGTCAGTCACGGCACGGGAGTGTGCTCGTATGGTGGGTTCGTCGTCTTCGCCACTGGCTTCTTCCTGGCGCTGCTGTCGGCTGCGCAAGACGCTGGTGGGAGCTCTGCTCACGCGGCGCTGCTGCGAGTACGATGGCACCTGAGGCGAGTCTTGCTCGGAGCCAGAGGCGTCGGCTATGCTGCCTCTGGGGCTAAGTCCGTCGACGCTTCCAACAGTGGGCACGCCCAGAATGCTGCTTTTCCGGGCGTCGAGACGACTCATTGGTCGCCCAACGCTCGGATTCCGTTGCATCCCATGGCTGGATTGGGAGTATCTCAAAGACGGCGGAGTCTCGGTAATCGTATCCATCGAAGTGGGAGAAGTGACAATCGCGGGAGCCTCGTACTTGCCTTCGCAAAGTGCGATGCAGAGATCGGTGAGATTGCGACACAGCGAGCCAGCTTTTCGTCTGACTTGGCGGTCGCTGACGGCACCGTTGATGATGGAAGCTGCTGAGTAGTTGGTTCCTTGGGGCCCGCCGCCACTTGCCATGGCAGTCAATTGCAGAGCATCATTCGCAGATGCCTCCAGTGTGCGGAAGAGAGAAGCGTTCAAAAGAGGTTTGGCTTTGGCGAGAGCAGAGTGCAACGCGGGGTGGACGCTGGCCAACGTATTGGCACTCCCAGGCGTCTCTGGTTGAGGTGTCGGGGTGGATTTGCTCTCAGTTTCCTGCTTACGCTCATTTTTGGGAGAAGAGCCAATGGTGGTAGGCGCGGTGGTGGCGGTGCGAGGGCGGTCACTTGAGTCTCCAGACGCAGCAGCGCTGGATGTGGGAGCTTTGCCGGTGAGCTCAAGCTTCTTGATACGAGACTTGAGGTCGTCCAGCTCATCCCACACAGTGTCCGTTTCTTGGGATTCAGCAGAAGTGGATCCGGTCTGTTTTGCTTCCGAGTCTTCCGTGAGAGACTCTTCGTGGGATTCGAGGGTTCTGTTGGAGTCGTGGCTCTGCAGCGTCTCTACTATGGACTGTCGCCCGCCATTGCCATAGCCTCGAAGTTCGGGTGAGCGAAGACGTTCACGGTAGCGGGAAGGGGAGACGGGCGATTGCTCTGGCGCGAGCGAGTACCGACGCGTCCGTCCGGAGTTGGATTGATTTGAGACGGACGCAGCGTCGGCCAGTTGCGCAGAAGAGCGTATCGCGGGGCTTCTGTACTGATCCAAATGGCGCTGCAGATTGGTGGAAGCTCTGTTGGAGTTGACGTAGAGTCGCGACTGCGGGCGCGCGTAGATGCTACCGCTGGTGCTCGGCCTGCGGTCGCTTGACGGCGTGGCCATGTCGGCAGGCAGTGATCGGCGCTTCTCTGGGTGTGAAATGCGGCTTTGTGAGCGTCGCAGTTGTCCGTATGTGTCGTCGTCTGAGGGCATGTTGGCGTCGCGGTCGTCTTCAGGGTCGAGGAACGAGTCTGCGTTCCGCCGTCGCCCTGTGCGCGACATTTTCGATAAGGAGCGAGGTGGGCGGCTCTCCAGCTTGGACAGGGTATAGGAGTGCACGTCCAGCCGGGCAGCAGACGAACTGCTGCGCGGTCGGCGAAGCTCCGGCGATGGAGGCCGTAAGCCTTGTCGCGAGTGTCTTCGCGCGCGCGCCGTCTCTATGGCATTGGGCCGGACGTGTTCAGCGGGCGAGAGGTCGCGGACGCGATGGTGCTCTGGAACGGCGGACTTGGGGGCAAGCGGAGTTGGGGTTCTGGATGCAGGTCTCGGAGGTGTGGTGGAGGACGCTGGCGGAGGGGTGGAATAATTGTCGTGCCTGACGCTTGCCGCGCGTGTCTGGCTGGCGTGACGCAGGGGTGAGGTCGAGGTTGTGGTGATGATGGATGCAGGTCGCCCGGCTTTGAGAAAACGCGCAGGGATTGGCGGGACGGGCTCCTCGGCGGCGGAGGCGTGGGCGTGGGCGTGGCGAGAGGCGATGGATGGGCGCGAGGGAGGTGGAGTGCGCGCAGGACCGTTGGCGGCGGTGTTGACGGTGCCGGTGCGCTGCTGATGGGAATCCGGGTCGCTGACGTTGGGCAGAAATACCCGTTCCCGCCCACTCCCACCAATCTCTGGCTCCATCACGGATCGCCGCACAGGCGCTAGTGCTGCAGCCTCAGGCTCAATCTCACTCTGCTGCTGACTGTGCTCCTCGCCCTCTTCCTCCTCTGCGGATGACAAGTTCGGGCAGGAAAAAGACACCGGCGTCGACATGTCGCTGGTGGCGGCGGTGCTGCTGCTGATCTTGACAGCAACGCCAACGTCCGCGTCCTTGGGCATCGGGGCACCATAGAAGCCGATGTTGGTGGTGCGGAGGAACTGTAGGAACTCATCCTCCATGACCTACGCCTCGTCGTCCAGGTCCGGCCGCTGCTTCATATCTGATAGTAATAACATGGGAGTACTGCGTCCGGCTCGCTACTATCAGCTCGTTATCCTCATTAGCTGGGGGAGATGAGGAGCAGGGACGTGATGCTGTCAGGCCCAAGGGTTGGCGTGGCCAGAGTCATGGAGCTGCAAGAGAGTCAGGCTGGTGCGGCCGATGGCAAGTGCGGACTCCTGCGCACACGAGCTGGATCCGTCTATTTTATACATGCACCCATCCCTTCTAACGACGCGTCTTCCTCGCCCGGGAAAGTGTGCAGCACAAGACTCGCCAACAACATCATCAGCAGCATCACGGCTCATCCAGCTCGGGATTCAAACCGAAATGCTGCCCCGGGTGAACCTTCGCGACGGGCAATAATCGACGCGAAACACGGCTCGTAGACGCTGCTACTGGAGCTCCATGCATGCAGCTCCTGCAGCCCCTTGATACCCCGTGGAATCGGACGGCGGCCGCCGCGCCGACGAGGCGGGATGCTCCTCTTTCCGCTGCGTCGTCGAAGCAAACCTGGAAGGTGTAGGGTTTTCCAATATTAAGGGAGTGCTCGGGGCGGCCCCCTAGCCGTCGTAGGGAACTGCCCCGAGCCAAAAATAGGAGCCGCCCGGAGCCCAGGTGGCCGGAGCGCTCTCACGGCGCTCGTGCTAGTGATATAATAATATTCTTATCAGTACGCTCGAAACTTCACGCTCTGAACTTCACGCTCTGAATGGATATGTTCAATCCTTGTAGTAATGGAGAAAGGTAATCATCATCGAAAGAGTCTTGCGCAACGGGACTGCCTCCACCTCGGCGACACAGACAGTCCAATGCCAAACAACTCCCCCGCTACCGGCTGCCGGGAACACAACACCTTAACAGAAAGTGAATGTCCATATATGGCCTCTCTCCGCATCAGCACTATTATAGACATGTATCGATTTCGCACCTCATCTCACGACGTACATATCGGACTTCCGCTGACCCACTGCAACTTACTGCACAAGCCTACCTTACCTCCTCCGGTGTTTCACTCAAACTGGAAGATCAGGCACCCGGGCATCTGCCGTAGAATGATGGCCCCGGATCTTCAGATCTTCTGCATGCCAGCGCATGGCAAGATGGAGAAGCCAGGAGAGACTTCTTATTCGTCCAGTCGTCTCATTCGCTCAGAACATCGAAGACCGCAGATCGCCGCAGAGAGTCTAACGTGCAACTCGAGCACGGTATAGAGGTCTAATGGCAGACCGTAAGACTATCATACACCGAGATGACTGGACCTGCCAAGGAGACTAAAGAACACGTTAAGCTTGCTTTGACCTCCCAAGGGTCTTCGAGGTGAAAAATCAAATCTACGCGCCAGGCTGACATGCTCACCTGGCCCCGAGTCTCCTGCATGTTGCTCAAACCCTCTCAGCTAAAGGCCTGGTATGTATGCGGAAGAACCCGATTATAAGCGCCACAATGTCTCCAATACACGGCAAGGCAGATAGCTCAAGAGTTCCCGCGCCCAGGCGCGCGGAGACTTTCGTGGGTGTGGTTTGCGTCCCGCATCTCGGAAGGCATTGCAGGGCCCGCGTGCGTGGTAAGCTACGTCCCGTGTGAGCTTTTTGGTATATACTATACTCATTACTGGCACCGCGTAGTAGCGCGGAGATATCGTCGCGTCATTGTCCAGCAAAGGCCGAAGTGAAGTTCAATATCTCAGGTCTTTCGGACCGAAGCGTCGTCCGATTAGGGCGTTTCAAATATATTACCCGAAGCAAGATCGCAAGAGTAGGCTCCGAAGCCAAATTCTTTGCGAATTGCCATGTCGGACAGCGCAATTTGAAATACCTGCATGAAAAGCTTGCTTGGTTGATTATTGCTCACTTGCATGCGGAAACCGACGCCGCTGGCAATTCTGCGGAGTTGTTTCAGTACCAGAGGTGCAATGATGTTCGGATTTCACAAACGATAGGTGTTTAGTCATTTGAGGCGCCGAAGGCTCATTGGTTCACTAAGCTCCCTGCAAAAGACCAGGAGGTTAGACTTGTGGGCCACAGGCAAATCTCATCCCTCGAAAAATTCAACCCTCCATCACTTTGGCTGCAATGCATACGCTCGCACCGGATACAGCGATTTCGGGAACCCTTTCTGCAGCTCTGTGCTAACCAGTCTGAGATTCGCATCCTCAAAGAGCTGCCGGAACTTGACATCGGTCCTGGTGACGCTGGAGTCGGTCTCGTCAAAGACATCCTCGCCCAGGTGGTGGTTGCTCAGATTCTCCTTCACGATAATCCAGCCGCCTTCCGTGAGACTCTGTGGCAGACGCTGCAGATATGCAATCAATTGCGTATCCGTAAGCTGCCCAACACACCACTGGTTCCAGACCACGTCGTATTTGACCTCTGGCTGCCACTTCTCCAATCCGACGTTGTAGACCTTGCCGACGTACGGTTCGTCTTTTACTTGGTCCGTGAAAGCCTTCACGGGCTCGACGATGTCCACGACCTCTGCGACGTTGCTGAGGAAGCCTCTGGATACCCTGCCGATGCCCGCGCCGCAATCTGCTACCCTCCTAAGCTTTCCTGCTTGGGTATGATGTCTGGACTGCCTCAGTAGCTTCGCGAGGAAGTTCGCCGACCCTTGAAGATCGATACGACTGACTTGGGGAAATCCTCCCAACACTCCATCGACTGTTGCGGGTGTGCTCGACCAGTAAGCGATTGCGGCGGCATGGTCGATGTGGGAATCTGGAGGCGCGCTCGGGTCCACGATGGGCATTTCGACCGCTATTTCTGTGTCTTCCGGCTCGTGAGTGCCGTTCATGACTGCCTTGGGCTTCTTGCTGGACGTGAAATCGGTTTCTTCGGCGAATCTGCGCTTTGAAGGTGAGGTCGACATTACTCGTTGAGTGGGGGTCGGCAGCAAAGAAATCTGAAACCAAACCTGTGGTCAATGCAGGCAGCTGGTTTGTGGTAGCTGGCTTGCTGTGCTCCGCTTTGTCACCTCTCGGGCCGATCAGCCGACACCGACTGCGTGTCTATGTACCATCGGATCTCGTGAAGGCAACAACCCTCGAACCCAACATCACATGCAATATCCGATCACAAAAAGTCGAACCCTTCTGTTTTAGGAAAACTGCGAAGCTGTCTAACACATGATGTATGACGGCTACGTAGAGCTGTCGATATGGCATGGTTCACCCCTCACCGGGGTTAACCGGCTAACTCCTCACTACTGCTGGGTCAAGTATGTGCGCTCTATAGTGGCAAGGTGAGTTACTCATATTCTTCATCTCTACTCTATAATCGTGTCGCCAAGAGGGGAAAAAACAAGACCTTCCAGTATCCAGGATACCACAGGCCAACAGCAATCAGAGCTCGTCGACGACATCATGGCTGGTTTCGCAGACGTTGAGAAGATGTCAATGGAAGACATGATGAGTAACGATCCCACTCTTGTGAGCAACGGCATTGCAGACGAAGCCAATGGAGAAAAGCCCAACCCACCAGAGCGACACGGCAGTCCTTTACCATCTTCATGGATACCATTGTACAGGAAACCGCAGCGTACACCGACGCGAAAGCTGCGCATTGCCTGTATAGGTGCCGGGATATCTGCCATGAATCTAGCCTATAAGATCTACCACGAATGGAAAGACACCTTGGGGGATCATACAGAGTTGGTCGTCTATGAGGCCAATGAGGAATTGGGCGGGACGTGGTTGGTCAATACCTATCCTGGTGTGGCGTGCGACGTCCCAGCACACATCTACTGTTTCCCCTTCGAGCCCAACCCGGATTGGAGTGCTTACTACGCCAGCGGACCAGAGATATTGGAATACTTCAAAAGAACCGTGGCCAAGTACAGGTTAGATCGGGATGTCAAGACTGGCCATCGTGTGTCACACGCTCAGTGGGATGAAGACAAAGGGAAATGGAGCCTCCGATTTGATACTCGTGCGGGTGCCGTGGAAGATTCTTGTGATATCCTCATCTCTGCGGTAGGCTTCCTTTCTAAATGGCGCTGGCCTTCCATTGCCGGACTCCACGACTTCAAAGGCGACCTCATGCACTCGGCATCCTGGGACCACAACTTCAATGCCAAAGGCAAAAGAGTAGCAGTCATTGGAAATGGAAGCTCCGCGATACAGATCATTCCGCAACTCGTCGAAGACGCTGCCCATCTCTCCAACTTCATTCGAAACTCCACGTACATCACTCCAGGCCTCGGTTCTGCCATCATTGGCGGACAGACACAGTACTACTATACCGACGACGAGAAACGCCGCTTCCGAGAGAATCCAATCGAGTTACGGGACTATAGACGGCAAATACAAGCCTCCTCTAACCGTGCCTTCGACATGTTCGTGAAAGATTCACCTGCACAGCGCGCGGGTCGAAAGGCTACAGCAGACCAGATGAAAGCCAAACTCGACAACAACGAAGATCTTGCCGCCAAGCTCACCCCAGAATACGAAGTCGGCTGTCGACGTGCCACTCCCGGGCCGGGCTATCTCGAATCTTTCAAGCGAGACAATGTTTCTCTCGTCACCGATTCCATCGAATGCATCACACCCACAGGCATTCGCACCAAGACGGGGGAAGATCTCGCATTCGATGCAATCATTTGTGCAACTGGCTTCGATGTGTCGCACCGACCGCCCTTCCCGCTCATCGGCCGCAACCAAGTTTCGCTCTCGGACCAGTGGAAGGACGAACCTACCTCTTACCTCTCCCTCTGTGTGGCCAACTTCCCCAACTTCTTTACCTTTTCCGGCCCCAATGCTCCGGTCGGGCATGGCTCCCTCATGGCAGGCCTGGGCTGGTCGGCAGACTACATGTGCCAGTGGATCCAGAAGGTCGCGGAAGAAGACATCAAGAGCGTAGAAGTCAAGGGCGAGGCTGTGGAAGAATTCAATGCTTACAGTGACGAGATCATGCAAACTCTGGCTTGGAGTGGAGGATGTCATTCGGTACGTGTCGTATTGTCTCTTCCCTTCCCGCACCGAGTCCGAGAAGCATTGGCTGACCGAATGGAATTTGAAACAGTGGTACAAGAATCATCGGAAAGACGGGCGCGTCACCGCAGTGTGGGCGGGCAGCGTCATCTCCTACCGAGACATGATCTTGACTCTGAGACCGGAAGATTTCGATATCGCGTACCGATCGCGCAACAGATTCCGCTTCATGGGGAATGGGAGGACGTGGAGGGAATATGATCCCGAAGCGGATCTGGGGTGGTATCTGGAGAAGTGATGCGTTCTCGCACGTTTGCTTGGAGCTCTTCGTTCTTCAAGGAACCGTGGATGGACAGACAGGCACGCAAGCAAGACCACGCGCGTCGTGTTTCGAATACATGACTAGTCTCAAGGTCGCTTCTGTCAGCTTCTAGAGAGATAGGCCAGCAGCTCGGGTACCAGCGCCGATCTTTTCCCTTTGATATCTTGTTTCTTTGCTACCACATGAGGAACAGCTTGGACAGACCAAGTCCTAATATCTAGGCAATTGAAATCTCGGTGCGAGAACTCGATACCTCTATCTCTCCCTCAACATGGCCGACGCAAGCCCAACCTTCACATCCCTGAGTCTTCCGACACCATCAGTGTCTCCATCATCGACACGACGACCACAATCAAAGACGTCGACGCGTGGAACTTCGTGGGAACCTCTGTCCCGGGGCATGACTATCTCGCATTCCCAGCTTTTGCCTTTCCAATTAGCAGACGATCTTTGCCCTATTTGCCTCTTCCGAAGGACGTTGAACGGAGGACCGCACCCGTGTGTGTACGTCCGAGGGAGCTAGGCGTCGATACATGACAAAGGATATTGCCCGTGGCTGACGTAATGGCTGCTGGACCTCCTAACCGAATACAGATAGCGTGGATACAGAATAACCGGATACACGCTCACAGCTTCGAGTGGGCTTTGGACTTGTCGTCTTGCCGCCTCCAGACCTGCACTTCGGCCATCGTCTTGTACTTGTCGGGCGGGAAGAAGCGCGGGCCGAGCACTTTCTTGACAACTTTGCCTGTGCCCGACTTGGGCAGCTCCTCGGCTTCGATCCGTAACACAGTGGGCAGTTTGTAGCCTGCGAGCCTGGAGCGGAGGTCGTCTCGCAACTTCTGGATCGTCAGATCTTGCACCACGTGCGTGCCATCATCCGGAGCCATGTCCTTCTCGCCCTTGAGACACATCACGGCGCCAACTCGCTCGCCGTACTCGTCATCTGGCACTCCAACCACCATCACTTCGGCCGCATATTGGAGAGCCAGGATCTCTCGCTCAATGTCGAGCGCGCTGATCTTGTATCCCCCGCTCTTGATGATGTCTACTGACGCGCGACCCATGATGAAGTAATACCCGCCTTCCCGCCGAGCCATGTCTCCTGTTTTGTAATATCCATCACTGGTGTGGGATGCTGCCGTGGCCTCGGCATCAAAGAGGAACTTGGAGAACATTCCAGGCGACTTTGCCAGGATCTCGCCTTGGTCGCCTTCAGATAACCGGACATCGCAGCCTGGGAAGACGTTTCCCACCGACCCGTCGGGCACATTTTTGTCTCCCATGCGTACCTTAAAGACGGCACCAGTCTCGGTCATGCCATAGCGCAAGAGTATGTTCTGATCGAGGAGCTTGGCCCAGAAATCGGCGATAGGCTTGGGCAATGCCGAGGTGCCGCATATACAAGTCCTCACCCCTCGGGCTCCCTCGATATATTCTTGAGCATCTGAACGAGGCGATAGGTTCTGCTGGAAGTACCGCATCATTCTCATGTAGATCGTTGGGACTCCGGAGAAGAACAAATTTCTGCCTCGACGCCATCGTTCCCAGGTCCATTCGGGATTGAAGCTGCCACTGCGGAATTCTAGAAGTGCGCCTCCGATGAGAAAGGGAAAGAACATGATGCCGATGCCAGTGGCGTGGTGGACGGGCAGAAGATGCAGAAGGATGTCGTCTGGAGTCACGTTGTAGTGATCCACGACACTCAGCGCTTCGTCGTGAACGAATGCTCTTCGCATTACTGCGCCCTTGGGAGGGCCTGTAGTGCCGCTTGTGAAGATGACGACGCCTGGCGCATTGTCGTCGAGGTACATATCCGAAGAAACAATGATCTGGGCTGGGTCAAGCGGGGGCTGCATCAGAGACGGCGCCACCGGGATGCAAACGAACCGACTCGACGGATCAGCGTCCTTCACGAGCTTCTCCAACGCCAGACCAAGACGCAGAGCTCCATCAGACACAAGCACTGCAGCAGCCCGCGACTTTGTCGCAAAATACAGTGCTTCCTCGGGTGGCAGTGCCACGGTCATTGGCACAACTGCAGCTCCCAATGCCAGTGCGGCGAGGATTGCGACTGTGAACTCATATCCCCCCGGAGCCAGGATGCCAATATAGACCTCCTGTCGCTGATCCAATGCCTTCTTCACTCCATCACTCAGATTCTGCCATACCCTTTCCCGGAAAGCCAAGACATCAGTTAGCAGCTGCACGTGTGTCGCTTCGACTCCGGTATTGACGTCTCTGACGCACAGCCTCGGCGGATTGGCATGTGCAAAGCGTACGAGTCGATTGAAGAGAGGATGGCAAGGGAAGATGTGTTTGCCCGTATGTTCGGGGACTTGTAGCGTCCTATCGTCGAAACTGCTCATTTTCCACTGTTCTTTTAGTAGAGTTTGCAAAGGTAGGACATCTTCCTTGTAGACCGTTTCTGGGTTGCGTTCGAATGTGGAGCTCGAGTTGATTGCCCTCTTTTCTAGTTGGCGGAAGAGAGCTGCGATGCTTGGCGATGTTGGTGAAGGCGGCATTGACAAGTTGTTGTTGAAAACGACATTGCAAGAGCCGAGATCGCTTTGTTGTTTGACGAGGTGAGGTTGTTTCCCTCGCCAAGACCAGGTTTCAGGTAGGTGAATGCTTGCCATCCGTAGCCCCGCATTCGTGGGGAGATGGAGAGAGTTTTGGGTGGGTGCCGGTCTCGGATCAGCATGCCGAGGGTATCACTGCATGGAGTCGATGATCTTGACTTTTGACATTATTGACTGCATGACATGGAACGGAAATGATCAAAGCATACGGGGCACTTCTTGGGCGAAACAGTGGCAGAAGTGTTACTCGCTGTACTGGACTGGAGTGAATGCTCGCTTCATCTGACCAGACATACCCATCCATCTGGACATCACGCTTTGCGGCAGCCTCTCAGACCGCGCTACACCTTCCAAGATCGACATCCAGAGGGCTTGGCCCATCATGCCGGACTTCTCAGACAATCTCAAGCCAGCTTCTCCACCAGGTCTGGAAATCCTCGCCAAGGAACGGAATCAATCAGATGTGCCCATCGAGGAGCTAGCAGAGCATCTGCTCAGTCGCAATGGGTTTCTGAAACGCCAAGAACGCATCCTCCCCATTCTCGAGAAGGACAAATTGTTCAGCAAGACCAAGCAATTCAATCTCTCGAGACCTGAACGCTATCACCTCGGTCTGGCTCGGGCGAAGAAATTGAGACGATATAAAGACCAATATGGCTGGGATGAAAACGATCACGGCATGGCAGTGTACCTGTGTGACGATGTCAGTCCTTACATGGTGCACGAGAACATGTTTCCGACGACAGTGAGAGAGCAGGGCGATGAGGAACAAAGGAAGTACTGGTTGCCGAGGATTGAAGCCTGGGAGGTCATCGGATGCTACGCCCAAACCGAACTTGGACATGGAAGCAATGTCCGTGGCTTGGAATGCCGCGCCACCTGGAATCCTAGCGAGAGAAACTTCGTCATCCACAGTCCGACTCTGACTGCGAGTAAGTGGTGGAATGGCTCCATGGGACGGACGGCTAACCATGCCATTGTGGTTGCTCAGTTGCATGTGCCCAAGTCACAGGATTCGAAGGAGCTTGTTAACCATGGGCCTCATCCGTTCATTGTCCAGATTCGGGATTTGAAGACGCATAAGCCGCTGCCCGGGGTGATTGTGGGTGATATTGGACCGAAGTACGGCTATGCACCTATGGACAACGGATACTTGCTGTTTGACAACTTCGTGGTGCCGCACAAAGCCATGCTTTCGAACTATTCGAGGGTTGATCCGAACACTTGCACCTATACTAAGCCCGCTAATCCGTAAGTCGATGTCACGAAGATTTATTTGGGAGATGGGTTGAGTTTAGCTGACTCTGCTTGCAGTGCCGTGGTGTACGGAAGCCTCACAGCTGTAAGAGCAAGCATCATCATGCACGCACGATTGATTATCGCCCGAGCAGTTACAATCGCGGTGCGATACGCATCAATCAGGAAGCAGTTCCAGGACAGAGACAGCAGAGACAAGAATACGCCTGAAATGTCGGTGTTGGACTATCCCACCGTTCAGATTCGGATCCTACCTTTACTGGCGACCGCGTACGCACTGCATTATACGGGTGAGGCCATGCACAACCTGTATTCAAGCACACGGGCGAAAATCGACCAGGGCGACTTCAGCAAGTTGGCCATTCTGCATGCACAATCGTCCGGGCTCAAGAGTCTCTGTACCGAACTAGCCGCCAACAGCATCGAGACATGTCGAAGGGCGATGGGAGGACATGGCTTCATGGCATCCAGTGGCTTCATTCAGCTGAACAATGACTACTTGTCGAAGCCCACAGTCGAAGGAGACAACTGGATGATTACTCAACAGACCGCTAGCTACCTGCTCAAGCGCATGGAAGCTGCTGTAGCTCGGAAGGGCCAAGCTCAAGACGACATGGAGCAGTCGTGTAGAGATTGGCTTCAGAACGAGCATCAAAAGCGACCTTCTCCCTTCCGAATTTACGACAGTGACGACAATCTCGTCAAGGCCTTCACCCGTCGTTCCCGCGATCTCACCCATCGCGCGTACGTCGAACGTACCGAAAAGAAGCGCAGCTGGAACGAAATGCTGCTCCAGCTGCGAAAGATCAGCATCGCGGAATCGCAGGCAATCTTGGTCTCGAATTTCTACGATGCCATTTCGAATTCCACGCTCTCTTCGACACTGAAGAGCCATCTTCAGCTGCAATTCCGCCTTTTCGCCCTGTTCACGATGGACAACGATGCTCGAGACTTCGTGAAAGCTCATGCCGTCTCCGATGAGGATCTCGACTCTCTCCCCGCAAAGATACAGGAACTCATGGCTCGTATTAGGCCTCACGCCGTTCGTCTCGTCGACGCTTGGAAAGTGCCCGATTTCTTGCTCGATAGCGCTCTTGGGAGATCGGATGGCAGAGTGTATGAGGACTTGTTCCATCGGGCGCATAGGCTCAATCCGTTGAACGAGATCACGTTTGATCCTTACTATCAGAATGAGGAGATTGTCAAGGGAGAGGGAGGAAGTATGAGAAACATCTTGGCCAAACTTTGAAAAGGTGTAAAGCAGGCTGTGGCGGCAATTTGAAAATACGACAGAATTGACGAAGTATTTCATCGTTGTATATATTTCCTACTTTACTTTTTCAGATCTTCGCCTTCGCCGGCGCACCCACGCGTTTCCCGTGAATGTAACTGATCTCCCGGAAAGCCCTACCCGCTTCTCCATAGAGTTCATTCCTCAGGAGGGAAAAGACCCCCATCTTCGCCTTCGGCGCGACTTTCTTCGCCAACTCCATCGCGGCATCGAGCAACTTCTCCGGCTCGGCAATCTCATCCACAATCCCATCCCGCAGGGCTTCCTCTCCCGTCCAGCGATGGGCCTCTAGGAGCATCTTCCGGGCAATCTGAGGCTGCAGCTTCAGTCGAGGCAGGGCACCTATACCCGGGAAGTGAAGTCCGAGGTTGACGGGCGGCATGGAGATGAAGCCACGCTTGCTGTTCATGATGCGATAGTCGTGGGAGAGGGCGAAGGGGCCTGCGCCGCCGAAGGTATGGCCCGTGACGAGGGCGATGGTGGGCAGGGGGAAATCCATCAGGGTGGCGAGGAGGGGGTAGAAGCCCTCGGAATTGGCGTATGGGTTCGTGTCTGCCTCGTCAAGTTCTAGACCCTAGATGCGAAGAAAAGCAAACCGCAAGTGTCAACGAATGATCTTGTTCTTTTCCGGTTGGTTTTTTTTTAATTGGTTTCTAGAAAAGGCTGGTGGCGAGATTTACTGTACACCAGAACTTGGCATCGTTGCCCTTCGTGATGACTGCGCCTTCGGCGTCTTCTCCTACGCTTCGGCGCACGGTGTTGTAGGCTGCGATTAGCTCTTGGGCATAGGCGGAATTGATTCGATTCTCGGGGGCTTTTCTCATGGTGAGGACGAAGATGCCATTGTCGTATCGGTCCAATGCCAGGTCTGGCTCGTTGATGATGCTCTCGGGCATCTTGACCGTGTGACGACTTTTTTTTTGGAATTTGCAACAAAGCTCTAGATAGTGAGTCCAATGGATCGTTCGTGTGCTCTTGAATCTCAATGTTCGCCCATCATCTGTGGAAGTGGCATTGGAGGTGATGTCGTTTGCCGAGGCAAAGACCGTCATGTGATTGCGGAGAACCTGAAAGTTGCTGACATAATCTTGAGTATGTGCTCTGAAGTCATGAACAACGACTTCACGTCCTTCTTAGACATATCCTTCGCACACGTATCGACCATACCTCGAAATCCCAAGCGAAGCGGTACGGGGCGTTCGTATGGCGTACGAAACGCTGGCGGAGGGACAATGGCGCCAAGTGCCGAGACGAAACTCTTGACACTCCCGGCAGCCGAATATCCGTCTTCTTCTCGATGAGTCCTCCGCGTCAAGAGACGGGAAGGACATGATGTTTCGCAGCCAGCCTCAATTCTTCACAGGCTCGCAGAAGACGTGTTCGGTTGAGGGACTATCCGCCCGATGCTGATCCACTCGATGCGCTCTACCGCAACTATTGATTCAAAGTCAACGCTACGATGCATCCGGAGAGGAAAACCATGCAACTTTCAACGACGGCCAACGAAGACGCTAACTGTGCAAGGATGGTGATAGCACTGCTAGGCGCGGGACGTGGTTGTCGACATGGTAGGCGGACGTTCTTGAGCACTTCCCCACAAAAGTTGAATATATGCTACTACTAGGACTCCAAATTGCAGCAGCCTGTCCGGCGGGGATGCATAAGCGGAAATATTTTACGCGCGAAGCAGGAGATAATCTGCCTAGGTCCAGGGGGGTTGGAGTTCTTGCTGCCAACAAGGCTGCAAATTCGGGCTAGTGGCTATACGCTCATCAAGTAGCTGTTGGCAATTTAAGGGAAGCATCTCGTAAGCGCAGATCAATATATTCGGAGCTTCCGAGCAACTGCAGCCCCTCGTACCTCACCTCTTAAGGCCATGAGAAGCCGCTCGGCAAATTCTTGAAACAGCAAAGCAGTACTCCTCAAGGCCCTTGATTGTTCTTCGCAAGCGCGAACTATTCTCACTGTGCCAGGCGCTCACCGCCGGCGTGGTGCCGGTATCACTGTCAGGTCACACAGACATGGCAACGTCTATCGTGCCGCGGAATGTAGGGTCCCTTACCCTAGTCGCTGGAACATAATAACCGCACGAGCGGCCAATACCTTCCTCTCATGAGCAAGGACTGTAAGTCGCCTCCTCGGAAAGTATTGAATCGTTGCTGGATGCTGATGGTTTCTCTTGCGTGAAAACAGTGCTATGGTCTCGCCAGCGCAAGTTCGGTAAGCAGACCATGGACACAAGCGAACGGGAATCCTTCTACAGATACCCCGAAATGGAAGCCGTTCGCTTGCTCTTGGAGCTTATGACGGATCCTTCGCAATACAGCCATGCCATGGAATCGTTCGTGGCTAGAGTCACTAGTCGATTGGCATGGGGGACGCCGGAACCAGCAGAAGAGCTCAAACAACGCGCCCGTGAGCTTCCGATCGGGGTCTCGCCCAGCGGCGCCCTGGGGAACAGATTGACAGCCGTAATGTCGTTGCCAGAGAAATCAGCAGAGCCAAGGCTTGGGAGCTGCGACGCGGAAGAACAGAAAAGAAGTTCTTTGAGACGATGCAGGAGGAGGTGAAAGAATCTTTGACCCGAGCGTCTGCTTCAAATATGGAGAGAGATTCAGTTTCTGGCGTTAGCGACAAGCCACAACCTAGCTCGTGGAAGAAGTCTGTCTGTTCGGTCTGCTGGTGTACCATGAGGAAGGACATCAGTCCGTCAGAGGATCCAGAGCCTAGCAATACTGGGCTCGGTGAGTAGGATTTAACTCCTGAGCTCCCCGGATCGTGGAACTTTGTCCCGGAGGAAGAGTGCCCTGAAAAGATCCCAGCTGCACAGCCATACGAGTCAGATCCGACGATGAACTTCTCGACTCTTCTCATTGCTAAGCCACTACCATTTAGATTCCAACTACGCGTTCGCGATCAGGCCCGTGCCATGAAAGTCACCCAGCAGTGGATCGAGCACCAGATCGAAGGGGAATTCCAGGACTCGAAGATGTACTGGAATGGAACCAATGGGGGCGATAAGGATTCTGGGTAGGTGCCCCGTCGATTGACACGTTTACGCAGAGCTGACTCGTGCTGCTAGATGGGGACAAGTCTTCCTTTGAAATCACGGGCGCGAATTTACGCTACCGGCGCTTGCTTTGTCCACGCGATCAGAGCGTCTTATATTCTGTTTTCAGCAGCCTTCTATGTTGATGTGATCACGGCTCTTTTTGTCTGCAAAATAGATCGCATTGGTTTGGTTCAAGTCCGGGGGATGCTGGCCTTCGTATGTGTTCAATGGCATGAAGAGTATGGTTTCGGCTCTTGGATAGATGGCCAGAGTCAAAAGAAAGGGTAACAATGGACCCTTGACATTGGAAGATGCGCCAGTTATGAATCTCACATCAGGAACTTTGGTCGGGATGCGTCGCCAGCTCCAGTGGATCCACTCGTGCTTGTTTCCGATTTCGACCGCCTAGATTGGGACCTGGCCTCGTCTTCCTGCTGCCGTTGTGCAGCTCTCTCTGCCCTCTGAGCTTCACGCTTTTTGCGCCCTTCTATCAGCATGTCCGTCTCTTCAAGCTCTTGTATGACCTGTTCCCACTCCTTCTCCTGCTGTGGGTCTCCAGTCCCGAGCGCCTTTTTTACATCAACATCCTCCCCGTCCTTCACCCTCTTTACAACTTCACGCAATGTTGCGAGTTTCGCATCGGTAAGTCGCGTGAAGTTGAGCATCTCTCGGCGAAGAGAGATGAGGTTGATGGCATTGGACCCCACGAGGATGCCCAGTAGTAGAAAAGTGATTCCAATACGACGCTCCTCTGCGCCCGCTGCTCGTTTCTTGGCACGCTGAGCAGCCTCTCCCGCATCTGTAGGGCGGCGTAGAACGCGCGGTATCAGCGAAGACCAGAAAGATGGATTTGCGACCCTCGGCAATCTGGATTCTTCTGCGTAGTTCAATCCTGGCGTTGGCATGTAGCTCCTCCGCTGTGTCTGATTCCGAACGCATTGTGCGCAAACGGAGCGACGCAAGTTTACCGCTCTTACGGTGGCCATTATGCTCTTTTGGCATGCAGCAGGTGGTGTATTCGAGGTGGTAAGCAGAAATGCAAGCGTCGTAGGATGAATACTCGACATGGAGTTCGCCGCGGAGGTCTTTCCGCCGTTGCCTTGCCAACCTCGGTTGATCCCGCGCCAACTACATCCCGGAAAGCGCCATCCACATGGTCAAGATATCACGCTGCACTACATCCCCGACTATGCGATAACGAGACAGAGTCTATGGCGACTTCAGAAACTCTTGCTGACACCGTGAAAGCAACGATATCTGGTGGAAATTCGGGTGCATCCACGGTCACAACATTACAAAGTCTGCTGAGCTCCGCAGCGGCCCAGACTGAAACCAAAGCAATACCAGCTCGCAGAAATGGACCTTCATCACGAACACAGCCGGCCGGAAGGACCACAAAGCCAATCAAGGGCACGACTGCGGCCACAATAGGTTTTCGGAAGGGTGACGTTAGGGTGCTAGAAGACGCGACGCCCTCACTGCCACCGAAAGCACGATATGCTCTAGCCACCGAGGTAGTCAATTCGTCTCTGAAGGTCCTGGCAGATGCCGCGAGGTCGAAAGCGCCAGCGCAGAGCTTCCGGCGGCCCTCGTCTGTGGTCAATCATACCACTCCACCGCGGGCTTCGAAAACTACACCCGTTTCACAACGTGCTTTGCAAGTCCGTTCTGGCAACGCCACTCCGGTTCAACGGAGCCCAGCAAAGGGGACAGAGAAACCCAGAGGACGTTCAACATGCTCGGATTCACAGTCGTGCAACGAAGGTCATGTCGCCGCCGTCGCCGAGTGCTCTATGCTGGCTTTCTCCTATCTAGGATCTGTGGATGCGAAGAAATTGGGTCTTCGAGAACCGCCAAAGCTCCAATTGGAGAATGGCATGATGAGCCTCTGCAATAGGCTGATTAGTCTCGGCTTTCAGTCTTTCGCTGCCAAAGAATTGCATGCTGTCAAAAAAAGGCTCAGAGCCGCTCTCCCCGGTGTGCAGGAGTCAAACCCAGCTAAATCGGCCTCCGCGCCTGCCCAGACCACTGGAAAACACGAAACCCTGGCGGAGCTTTTCGACATTCAGCTTGATTCAGAGAAGTGCCAGGAGGCATGGCCGCTGATCGCCTCATACCATCTTCACGTTCTGAAGCTCATCAGTATCACAAGGAATTCCGCGGCAACCGAAAGGAGCCTAAAGCACCTTTCCATGGAGTCACCAGCATCAGTTGTAAATCTGGCAAGACGTTGGTGCAAGTCAGAAATGCAAAATGGCAAGGCGATCAAACACCTGGAGTCAATTTCGCAACTGATGTTGCAAATCTGTCCAAGCGTGCTGGAATCTGCGGATGAAAGTGCAAGGGATAGAAGTCAGAGTCCACCGCCCTTATCAGTGTTCAAGACTCAAGCGACATCTCTATTTCTACGCTACGAAGCGGCAGAATTCTCTGGCCAGACAATCGACACAGGCAAGGATATCCTTGAGCCATTTTCGAAGTGTCTGCAGGCGCTCATACGGCGAATGTCAATTGGCTGTGATGCCCCCAAAGTCTTCGAAACATGTCATCAAGAATACGACAGACTTGGAATTGCAAGACTTTCGAAGAATGAGGGCAGTGCCGCCGACTTCAGCATATCTAGGATACTGTCAGTATTAGCGGAGCGCGCTTCTTGCGCCGACCATGCTAGGCATCTGGCAGTACTTGCCGTAGAGGCATGCAAAACGCTTCCCCCATCGCATGCAAGATCAATAAGTGCCCTCGCGAGAAAGGTTTCAGTCGCGCTGGCTGCGAAGTGCTCAGATTCAGCAGGAAGTTCCCTCAGTCGAGACCTAGAGATCATCACCGAAGGACTCCAAGACAGCGTAACAGGCAACGTGGTGGACTACGAAGTCCTTCTGTCTGAGCTTTCGCATGCTCTCCGGGCTCTCTGTCACTTGCAGCAATGCGAAGACATCGAGGCATCCCGTGCCCAGTTTGCTGGTCTGGCTGCTGGATTTGCATCCCGATATGTTCGCAAATTTCCCGGCCGCCATGTACTGACGGCGGAAGATATTATACGGGCGGCGCTTGCCTGCAAGGCACCGAATGACGAAGCCCTATCATGGGTCAGCAAAGACGCTGCTAATGTGTTGATCCAATCTGGAGTTCTTCATACAGTTGCGGAAAAAGCATCGTCGAGATCAATGACTCTGGCGTGGGCGTCGTTCAACAAAGCTATTTCACTTGGCCGGATGCTGAAAATCCTGACCTTGAAAGCGGCTACATCGGATACAAGCAGATGCATGAATTTCCTAATGGATGACGAGACTTTAGGTCCTGCAGACCGTGGAGCGCTGCTTGAACGACAACTAAAGTGCCAAATCGACTTAGCGCACAAAAGTAAGCACCAGGAGGCTTTGCAAAAGCTGATACCGGAGACCCTCAAGAGATTGAATCTGGCTTACGATCCGTCCATGTATCCAGTACGCCATGCGAGGATCGCAGTGTTGGCAATGCGAATACGCGAGCAGCACCCAATGGCACTACCGCCCCACGTCCTGTCGATGTTCTCGTCTACGGCACTACTTGATACGACCGACTTGGGGAAGGATGAGGGTCTGAAAGCGTATATCCCAGACATCCAAGCAGCCTCGCGCCTGAGTCGAGCATTCGCAAATGGCGATCCATGTCCACAGGCCATCAGACAGAGCCTGCTTGGCTGGAGCTCAATTACAGATCTCGTTGAAGATGCGGAAGGTCTCGACCATGTCGTAGACAATCCATGTGCTCTGATATCACAACTGATGTCTCTTGACGAGTACTTTGGGATACTTGGAGAGGATGAATCGAGGGTACCCGTTCTCCGGATACTAGTTGACATCTGCAGAGTCTACAACGCCAATCTTGAGGGAGCAAGCAGTCTCCTGAGACTGTCCCGAGTATACATCCTGCTTGGCTATGCAGAAAAGGCGGCGGACTGTCTTAGCACGGCGGAGAAGCTGTTGAGTATTACCCGCTCGCAAACGCTCGAATATTTAGACTACCACCTTTGTCACGCGGAATATCTCTACGCCATTGGCAACGTAGATGAGGCTCGTCGAACACTTCTGGATACCTTGCACTATCGCCGCGAGTTGCAGCCGAAGAAGTTACCGTCGAGCCAGACCACGACCTTCAGACTTCTTCATGGTCGAGGCTGGTTATTACATTCGCAGCTCATGCTTGCCTCTGGTAACCCTTCCGAAGCGCTTCAGGCGGCTAAGCGAGCGAACAGGGTCTTGAACAGCATCTGGTCGAGTGTTGAGCGGTCAGAATTGCAGTCACAAACAGTGCCTTCCAGTGTCAAGGATGACGAGCCATCGATGGACCACCTCACGCACAAGGTTAGCAAGCTGAATCTGCAGCCCGACTTGGACCCTTCGCAGAGGCTGGACAAGAATACAGACAGAGGCGCTCCTTTCTGGCCTGTCCTTCGCCTTTTTTGCTCGACCCTGCTCCATCTCAGCGATGTTTCCGCCCATCACGGGATATTCTTCGATGCCAACTACGCTTCTGAACAGGCTTTGAAAATTGTAGAATCCGTCGGTGCTCGGCGGCTGGTGCAGCGAGTCCGGTCCCATCGGATCACATTCCTTGCTGCCTGCGAACGAAATGAGGATGCAGAGCTTCTATTCGCGCAAGAGGGAGATACAACCTCACTATCTGTATCGTTGGCAACAATCGAGCAGCTCAAGGCGAAGTCTGTTTTGAGGGCACGAAATGGCGAATTTGAACAGGCGTATTTCCGTCTCGAGCAGGCAGAAAAGATTGCCAAAGACATGCAGTCCGAACGGCATACCTCTAAGATTGAACAGCTGTCTAGGGTCTATGATGACAGTGCAGACACCGCAGTGGATACGAAAGCCTCAGGGGATGCGAAGAAGAAGACTGGCGCTCAGCCCAAGCCAGTGACGAAGGCTGGAGCCAGAACGCGTACGACGACTAGCAAGACAACAAAGAGGGCCGCGCCGGTATCCGAAGCGTCGCAAAAGTCGCGGATAGACACGTCTGACTACTTCGCACTGCAGAGGCTGGAAAACAGTCTATCGCTCGAGAAAGCCCTCACTGGAGTTGCGATTGGCCGTGTGGAACCAAATTGTAAGGGGCTTGTGCCTTTCCCATCAAATACAGCACGATGGCGCCAACTCGAACACGAAATTGCGATGCAGAAGGTCACTTCTGCGATCCATGCCGATTTCTCTCTCAATGTTCTGCCAGAGTCGACTTTGGCATACCCGGCCCTTCTCGCCCCTGACAGGAGACTGTCCGCCCTCGCGACCCTTAGCACAACAACCTTCTGTCCGCCTATCAGACCGGCGAGCAAGGTCGTAGCCTCGAACAGGACAGCTAGGAACAAGGCCGCACCGGCCATGTCCCTTGAACCCTTGTTGATCGCCGCAAGTCGCTGCCTGCAGCTTGACCTGAAAGAGAGCATGTCACTGAGTACGGCAGAAAGTCATAAACTCTACTGCCAATTATCTAGCGTGTCAGTGATGCTGTCGGCGACTTCGCCAACGCATGCCTCAAAAATTCTACATCCGGTCCAGGAGGCCTTCACAGCAGAGCGTGCTCGCATGCACGCTTCGGAGCGTCAACGGGTCGGCGTGCTAGTAGAAAAGGAATCTCGTGGCAGCCAAGATTCGATGGCATGGCCCGGGCAAGAATCGTCGAGATCGGAGCCTAATCTCACTGCACAGAGCTTCCAGTCCGATTATGTTGACATTCTACCGCCACTGTGGACTACAGTATCACTTTTCCTGGATGAGAAGTGCGAAGAGTTATACATAGCTCGCTATCATTGCTCTGAGACGCCATTCCTCATTCGACTACCATTCTCTCGACAGAAGTCCGAAGATGCCGAAGAGGAGATCTTCGACTTTCACGCTGGCAAGGCGGAGCTGAGAGATATCATTGCGCTCTCGAATTACAGTTGCCACAACTCTGGCGACCCTAGTACGAAAGGCGCAAAGACAAAATGGTGGAGTACGCGAGAGGCTCTGGACAGGCGATTGCACGAGCTGCTACTCAATATCGAGAATTTGTGGCTTGGTGGGTTCAAAGGAATGCTCTCACAACAGCTGAAGGATCAAGTCCGTTTGTATCAGTTCCGCAAGACCTTTGAGGCGATGTTGGATCGACACCTACCTTCTCGGAAAGCAGCCAAGCGCGGTGCGAAGAAGCTGGAGCTCGATGACCATATCTTAGGCCTCTTTGTTCGTCTCGCAAAAGGTGTGGATGGCGAGGAGGACTTGGACGAACCACTGGCGGATCTCCTCTACTTCGTCGTCGACATTTTCCAGTTCAATGGCGAACGCAATGCCTACGACGAAATTGACTTTGACAGCATGGGGATAGAGGTTCTGGATGCCTTGCGAGCGTACATTGATGCCCACGAGAGTGAAGAATCCCCGGAAGGCCATCTGATTCTGGTACTCGACCGCCGCTTACAAGCGTTCCCGTGGGAGAGCCTTCCGTGTCTGGACCAGTGCAGCGTCAGCCGGGTGGACAGCATGTTCACTCTCCGCGAGCGGATACTCCAGATGAGACAAGCCGTGGGTGATGACCCGAGCGCACGCTACACCATCCAGCGCGACTCTGGCACGTACATCCTCAACCCATCCTCGGATCTCAAAGCCACAGAAGCAACCCTGGGACCGGAACTCGCAAGGCTCGAACATCCCCAATGGACCTCCATCGTCGGCCGAGCACCCAGCGAAGAAGAATTCCAGACTCGTCTGTCCACTTCCTCGACCATGCTGTACTTTGGTCACGGAGCCGGGTTGCAGTATATCCGACCTCGAGCGATTCGACGTCTGGATCGCTGTTCGGAAGTTGTGTGGTTGATGGGTTGCTCCTCCGGCGCCGTGACGGAATACGGGGATCTGGAACCTTTCGCGGTGCCCTTGACGTATCTCATGGCGGGTCAGGCAAGACGGAATCTTCCAGCTCAAGAAGAAGAAGGAGAAGATGACGAGGGCGGAGAAAGTGACACGCGGAAATGCATGGCCGTCATCGGCATGCTGTGGGACGTGACGGATCGAGACATTGATCGCTTTTCCCTCGCCGTCGGGGAGGATTGGGGACTCTTCGCCTCCGCTTCCGCTTCACCACCACCACCACAACCACCACCATCAGAAGCGACCCGAGTCCCAGCCAAGACGCCCCGCAGCAAACGGTACAAGACTCCCGCCGCCGCCGCCGCCGTGCCCTCGACTCCCGAGAGGGCGGCCGCTGCTCCCAAGACGCCCCGAACTCGCCAACCTGCCGTTCGAACTCCCGCCGCTAGGAGTCGCAGTCGCGGACCAGCAGGCATGATGATGAACAAGAAGCAGAAGGGAATCGCAGGCGAGATGATGAGTATGAGTCTCTCCGAAGCCGTGTCGAGGAATCGGGACAGCTGTTATTTGAGATATCTGAATGGTGCGGCGGCGGTCGTGTATGGCGTGCCGGTCTATCTGGGGGATTGATGGGCAGGAGAGGGCATGAGAGCACATGCAACGCGTATTGTTCTCGTCGTTACTCACTCACTCACTCCTACCTGAGATGACATTTGAGCGTTTCGAGCAAAGGGTGTTTGTACCACTGAATGACATTTTTCCAACCCATTGTGAAAAATTTCTAGCTGGGTTGCAGATTCTCCGATCGAATGCAGCTCTTGACGATGGGGGGGGAGATGGATGAATGGAGTCTTGCCATTCATCTCTCCTCCTCCTCCTCCTCCTCCTTAAAAATTCAATTTTTTTTTGAACAGTTGGAAAAGAGTTCCCCAGATTCCATCAGATGGTATCATAGATATGTAGCAGAGAAGCCAAGCCGTGCGTCCGCCTGCCTGCACGTCCTGTTGGTCCTTTTTTTTTTCTCGCCAAGCGCCACGAGAACCGCCACACTCTGCCTCCCTAGATCGCCAAACCAAATGGATATCAAAACGCTTCGAGTAGTAAAAAGATAAAAAAAAAAAATCAAAATTCGGTCCTGCCCTTCTCCCTCTCTTAAAATTTCACGTCCCGTCCGGGAACAGGAGCCGGCATCTCGTGCACGTCACTGCCCGCCATCTCGTAGATGGGCGTGCTACCGTGCACTTCCGCCGGTCCATCCTTCCTCAGGCCGAAATACTCTCCTCCGCCTTCCATCTCGCTGTACCCGTGTTTGTTCGGATCGACTTTGTACGGACTATCCATCTCGGATAACGGGGCTTGGAAGGGAGCGTTCATCTCGTGCACTTCCGCCCCGGCGAGTTCCCCGCCCATGGGTCCCGAGATGAAAGGTTTGCCTTCACTGTTGGAATCTTGAGAGGTTTTGGTTTCGCTCTCGGCTTGATTGTTGGCTTCGATCTCGGCGAGGCGCTTCTTTTCTGCTTGGCTGCGGCGGCGGAGGAAGTAGAGGATTCCGCCGATGAGTGCTACGGCGCCCACGACACCGCCTACCACGCCGCCTGCGACTGCACCTGTGGGCGTTGTGGAGCCGCCGGTGCCGGTGCCGGGGGAGGTTGCGTTGGCGCGAAGGATGGATTTGATGCTCGAGGTGCCTACTTTGGCGGACTCCCAGATACAGGGTGCGAGGGTGAAGTTCGCCCGGTCGTAGTCGGCGATGATGTATGCTTCTTGCAGGAAGGTACGGCCGAGGGTGTATTGTGTATCGTTGGCGGCTCTCTTGAGGGGAAAGTAGTAGGAGGTGTTGGGGTTCATGACGTTGGGGAATTTGACTTGGAGATCGAAGGCGCCGTAGGGCAAGACGACATCGATCGTCGAACCACTCGATGCTCCAACGGTGAAGGTGACATTGGGGTTTGACGCGGTCAGAGAGTCGTGGAGTGATGAATTGACGAGGTAAAATTCAGAGGTATTGTCGTATGTCAGTCCAAAGGCCTGCTCAAAGGCGGTACAAGCGGACAGAGGAAGCCAGATCTGAGCAATGGTGGAGTCGACGTACATGGAGATGGAGCCTCCCGGAAGCAAATCAGACGGCGATCCGTGGTCTGTCGTGATGGATTTGACGTTGACGAGCAAATCTCTGCTGACGTCGGAGTAGAAGGGGATGGTGACGTTCTTGGTGGGGTGAAAACGATTCGAATCGTAGCCACCGAGAACCAGAGATCCAAAGACCTTGTCCAGCCGGTACTGGTTTCCCGCGGTGTATCCGTAGGATAAGGAAGGGATGGTGTTGTTGCTCACGAGCTGTTGCATGAAGGATGGCTGCGGGTCGTTGAGGGTGGTGAAGTTGGTGGGCTGAGGATTGAGTCCAAAGAGGCCCAGCCAGTACGCGGGGGTATATATGTTGAAAACGGTACTATGTGATACTGAAGGCCCACCAGAGCCCTGCCAGCCGAGGGTGACGGTATCGAAGCCGACATTCGAGGGTAGATCCAAGCCCAGATTGGCCTCGATGCCCGGGTTGAAGATGCTGTTGGGTATCCAGGTCAAGGACTCGTTGGGGAGGAAGAGGGCACCGCGTTGATCGGCGCAGTCGGCGGGATAGATTGACGGGCAGCCGTTTGCGCCTACGGTGAAGATGGTAGAAGCGGCGGTGCTGACCATGACGCGGATGTTCTGTACTGCATGTCCGACCTGCAGTGGGAATGATGACCACGGGCCATCTGTAAAGCCATGTCAGAATACATCATGTAGTACGTCCATCAATACCACCCGCGTCCTCATGCAGGGTGCAATGCAGTCGCAATGCAGTCGCCGTGCGCGCTCACCATCTCCGTCCCAGTACTGGCTGGGCCCAATCTCTATGGCAGCTGGAATGGTCGTGCTGTTGGTCGCTCTTTCTTCGATCGCTCGCCGGGATAATAATGATAATGAGGGGATGGAGAAGGCGCATGTGAGCGGAGTCGTCGTCGTCGTGAGGAGGGCAGTCGCAAAGCCCGCGCGGGACTTCATTGCGGCGCGGCGCGGCGCGGCGCGGCGGTTCCCAAGGCGAGTGAGTGGATGGCAGCGGAAAGGTCGATTCGTCGTCGGATCTGGAGACGTCGTCGGGAGTGGATGGTGCGTCCACAGGACAGTGAGGTGGGAGATACCTTACAAATGAGATACAAAGAAGAGAGTGACACACTGGAGAGCGCTGGAGAGGAAGCTCCGGCTGGTGTTGTCGTATCCGTCAGCGCTTCCTCCCTCTTTACGACTCGCGACGAGGGTCCACAGTCGGTCGCGAAAGGCGCTTCAGTGCAGAGCGAGCAGCATTCTCCCGATTGGGCGGCTGCCTCTTGCACACGCGACAATGCAGGGCTCTCGTATGCGCCGCGGTGCGCTGCGCTGCGCTGCGCTGCACCTTTATTTTCACCGTCGACTTCCATACCTACATCTTTGGCCGCTTGCTGTGCCCATGTCCCTCGTGGTGATGTGATGTAGTCATCCTCTTCCCCATCGTCTTCGCATCGCATCGCATCGCATCCCAGCAGGGAGGCCCGGCACAAGCAAGGTGGCCCGACAAGGGAAGAGACCACCTGCAAAATGCGCAAAGAAATCTCGGGCTGGGCTATTTTAAGCGCGTGGGTTAGGTAAGGTGAGATACCCCGGTCAAAGTCCAAGCGCCGTCAAACTCAATCAAAGCACTGCCGACGCTACTGTACGGTACTCTTGCATCAACTGATGAGCCGTCTTTCCGCCAGACACGCTCTATCACTCGAGAGAACAACCATTTGCCACTGCATCTCGTCTCTGCGAAACTTCAAATCAGCACCGAATGTCATGTAGTCGAGACTTAAGCCTCGAGTTTTTGGTTTCCATCGTCGGCCCGATATCAAAATGAGCAACATTCTGGTGTTGACCTGCCCCGCGGGAAAGCAATACAGCCACCTTCTGCCTCTCCTAGCGGAATTCAGACTTCGACTCGCTGCCCTCTCGGCAGCCTCGGTCGAGAAGCTGGAGGCCACATATCCATTCGCTGAAGTCGTTCAGGCAGACGTCACCGACCCCAAAACTTGCCAGCAGCTGCTGAAAGGTGCCACGGCAGTGTACCACGTCGGGCCCTCTTTCCATCCGAGAGAAAAGGAGATGGGCCTCAACATGGTCGATGCTGCTGCGGTAGAGACTCAGAGACCAGGCAGTGTGTTCCAGCATCTCGTCTTCTCCTCAGTGCTCAACACCCAGCATCGCCAGCTCATGCAACATGATCTCAAATCGTACATCGAGGAGCGACTCATGATCAGTCCCCTGAGTTGGACCATTCTCGAGCCCACCACTTCATGGACTTATACCCAGTCAAGATGCTGGCAAGCTCAGATGAGCCTTCCATGGAGAGACGTGGGACTCCAGAAATCCCGAACAGCCTTGTTGCTTTGAGGGCTTGAACGAACTTCGAACGTCCTGCGATGGATGCTCGGTCGAGAGCCTACATCGGTAGACGAGTGGATCCAGATTCAGCTAAAATCCTGAGACCAGCTCGATACGCCCAACGCCGAGAGACAAGAATTTCATGGGAAAATGTCCGGGTCGATGGCCACCAAGCGATCAATACCGTCTGCAGTCAAGCCTTCAACTCCAGGACTAGCTAGCAGAGTAGTCAAAGTCGTCTCCAAATGTCCTCTCAGTATGAGGAGTACTTCCTCGCAGTCAGCTGGGTCGCCTTTACGATTGGCGTCTGAGTACCAGCCCGCTCCAAATGAGTGGTGAATCGTGTACTGCCCATGTCTGCTCCGTGCGATGAAGAAGTTGATCTCGACGGGTTCTCCAAAGTATCGTTCCAGAAACGCAAATCGGAGCTCCAGCAGTCGTATATGTCTGATCTTGTATGCGGGCAGCTGGTGATACCACTTCTTGGTGGTCAGCCAGATGTTATTGAACGAGTCGCACTTGACGTATGTCAGCACTCGCAGAGGGAAGTGCTGGTAGAAGAGCGGTAATGTTTCGTGGCGTGTGGATCTCGAGGCCTGAAGGAGGGCGGGCTCCTTGGGCCACTTGATCCATGTCGAGCCCTCGTTGTCGGGGTTGGAGAAGGAGTAGAGGCAAATATGCTCTTTTAACTCGTATGGTAGGTTCAACAATTTGCAAGTGTCTTTTCCTGCATTCATGTTGTTCATTGAAGGTCATGTCTATGTTGATGGTTGTTACCTAAGGAAGGAGGTGGGGTGAGTATCTCATGTTTGCCTGAGGCACCACAAGTCGCTCCAAAAGTGAGCTCCAAAGCAAACGCATCCTCATGACAGACAACTACCATCTCAGTGACAGGATGCCCGCCGCCGTACCCTTAGCCGACTCTCAAATACCTCAAAACCCACCAGATCTCTCAAATAAGCTACCGAAGCTCACTCCGCGCCGTAGACTGCAGCCAGAAGAGGCACCGCCAAACCCACCACCGCCTACGCCTGCGCTTCCAAGGACTCCAAACCTTGAAGGCCACCAATATGCAAACCCGACCCGTCGCATTCTGTCAGAGCGCGATCACCAGTTGTTCATCGCCTCGGAAACGTACAACCTGATCGTCAGCTTTGTCTTCACGTTGTCGGACTCTGTACGAGACACAACCATCACAAGCGTAAAGCAGTCGTCAGCAGCGCAAGACCCGGCTGTACTTGCGCTGCTAGCAGTACTCGATCAGGCAGAGGAGCTTTTGAAGAAACATCCCGCGTTGGATACAGGGTCGAGATTTGGTAATCCGGCTTTCCGCGACTTCCTGGCCGCCGTCGACGAAGCGTTACCAAGCTGGCATAAGGAGTTGGGAGTGAAAGACACTGGTCCTCAGGAGGAAGTATCTACGTATCTGGCCAACTCGTTTGGCAACGGGACAAGGATAGACTACGGGAGTGGACATGAGCTCAACTTCATACTCTGGCTGCTATGCTTGCGACAGCTATCGATCATCCACGAGAGCATTTTCCCGGCCGTTGCACTCATGGTCTTCCCGCGATACCTGCAAGTCATGAGAGATATCCAAAGCACGTACTATCTGGAACCGGCAGGCTCGCATGGTGTTTGGGGTCTGGATGATTACCAGTTCCTGCCATTCCTGTTTGGCGCAAGTCAACTTGTCAATCACAAGCATATTCGACCTCTGAGTATCCACAACGACCTGATCATCGAGGAATGCAGCAAGGACTACATCTATCTGGATCAGATCCAGTGGGTCAACGCCACCAAGACCGTCCAAGGGTTGCGGTGGCATTCTCCCATGCTTGACGACATCTCCTCTGCGAAGAACTGGGCCAAAGTGGAAGGTGGTATGAGAAAGATGTTTCTCGCCGAAGTGCTTGGGAAGCTTCCAGTCGCACAGCATTTTCTCTTTGGTTCTCTACTTCCTGCGCCCGAGGAGATGAGCAAGGACGCGGAGGCGCAAGTTGGGGATGAGGAAGTTGGAGAGGTGGAGGTCACGGTTGATGGTATGAAGCATAAGCATAATCCCAATAGTTGGGGAGATTGCTGTGGTATCAAGGTGCCGAGTGCAGTTGGAGCGAGGCAGGAAGCGCGAAAGGCTGGCGAGGGAGCTCAATTGCGTAGAGTGCCGTTCGATTAGAGGGAGTGGAAGATGAGCCCTTTTCCCCTTCTTGAGTGGGGATATGATAGATGCCGAGTTTCCGATGACCTTTAGTATCGAACATTCCTACATAATTACACCGGTGTAATAGCTCGAAGTAAGGCCAGGCATGTTCGAAGGCTGAGACCAGGCGAGGGCGTCAAAGTGTCATGTGAGATGGTTGGATGCGGTTTTGTTGCAACGAGCGAGCTCGGCTGGCAGAGCACGAGCCACCGACGCTCAGCCGACAAAGCTTCAACTCGCCGCAACCTCATTGTGTCACTGTTTCCCACTCCAACCGGCCATCACAGGCCTTTCACGACCCCCGACATCCTACGGACTGGAGACAACAGCCATGTTCTCCACCAAACTCAGCCGCGTAGCGAACCGGGCCACCTGTGCTGCCGCCCACAACCCCTCGGCCACCGCTCACCGCAGCACTTCATGTCTGGCCACCCGCCGCTCGCATCAGCGACGACACTCCAGCAGCAAAGCATCTTGCCCTCCCGATAGCAGTCCCAGTGGCGGTAAGCCAGCGCCGGCCACCGAGGCTGCGAGCGGGAAGACGGAGCCCGCGGGATCCCAGACGTCGCAGAGAGGGCAGAAGAGGGTGTCCAGCAAGAGTAGCAAGAAGGCACGTACTGCTGCGGCGGCGGCGGCCAAGTCAGAAGATCAGTTTGCAGGACTGCCTTCTGTTCCTGGCACGCAGCACATCGATGAGCGTGGTGAGTGGAAGCACCTCAGATTCGCCTTATCACTCAACAAAACAGAAGCTAACTTTGTACCGATTAGATCTGAGAATCTCTTCGTTCTTCGCACTACACAGGCCTATCGCCGTCGGTACCAGCATTCCCCGCGTGACCAGCACGGAGGAATTCGACCATATTTTCGAAGCGCGAAAAGAGGCGAATCCCTGGGAGAATGGCAACTCCGCCGAAGGACGCCCGGAAAACGTCGTCTACGCCCTTGGCAGCCTCTTCGAGAATTTGGAAATGAACGAGCGGGAACTCCAAGATGATGGTGTGCGATGGGAGGTCATGCAGGAGAGCCCGAGCAATCAGGATGGAGTCACACATCTGGACGGCCAGCCTCGATTGAAGAGCATCGACGAACAGGTCGCGAATTTCAAGCCTTTCAATGCGCCGCCGCCTCCCGAGCCATTTCCCGCGGAACAAATGAAGGGCTCGGAAAAGAGAAAGGCCACGTCGAAGCCCAAACAGAAGAGCTATGAGACGACAATCATCGTGACGGAGTACACCGATCAGCACGGCCAACGCTCTTACACCGCGGAGTCGTCACCGATTGTGCAGATTTCTACACCGAATGCGCCGGCTAGCGTTGAGGAGCCCCAGCGATTACCTTTCATCGACCGCATGCGACGTCATCGTCAACAACAATTCCAACTGCGACAGCGAGGCATCGTTCCCAGTATCCGATGCGCTCCGAGCGCTTCCAGACAACGGACCATGTTCCTCATCTCCGTCAAGCGCCAACGGAAGCTGAAGATGAAGAAGCACAAATACAAGAAGCTGATGAAGCGGACGAGAAATCTGCGGCGAAGGCAGGATCGTGCCTAGAGGATGCTTGGAATATCATGTGGAGCCCGAGCACAGAGCAAATCTGGTTTCGGGGCTTCGTTTGCTGGCTGCTTTCTTTGCCTGGGAGGTATGGTGCATAGCTTTGGCGTTCCGGGGGCACGATGCCTTGTTCCCAGTGCCCCGGCAATGAGAATAGACACTAGGACAATTTCATGGAGATTCCGATCATCGATACATTCCATCCTCATCTCACATTTCATTCTCATCATCATACGTGACATGTAGCGTTTCCCCCTCTCTTCAATCCAAGAACCACGAGGGCACTTCCGGACCCCAAACGGCCAGACTCTCATCACCAGCCATTGCCCATCCGACCGGTGTATCTTGATTCACCAAGTCTCCATCGGCATAGTGTTCGATCATATTGCCCGTAGTATCCCACCAGTAATCACTAAAAAGAATTCGAACATCATTATCATCAGCGATGACATTCCACAGAGAAAGGACGAAGAATCCGGAGAGAGAGAGAGATAGGGGGGGGGGGGAAAGTCGACTCACAAAATCTGACTGCCAAGAATATGCCTCCCGATGCCCCAGACGGAAGTATAACCCTGTTTGCCCAACCACTGATGGCCCAAATGCTGGGTGTCATAATCGTGCACCTCAAACGAAGCGTGATGGACGTGTTTCGTCGGGTTCAAAGCCATGAAGAACGTATGATGGTCCACGGGCTCTTGCCCACGATCGATGTGCGCAAAGACCGACACGTCTTTGGTTTTGGTTCCGGGTTTGGTGTTTTTGCCGTCTGGATTCCCGGGGTCCGTCGGGATGGAGAGGAAATCCGTAGGTGCGAGGTTGAACGTTCGCGTGTAGAAGTCTAATTGTTGGGGGAAGTTCTGGACGCAGAGGCCGTAGTGGCCGAGTTTATGCACCGCCGCGGGGCCTGGGGTGAAGCGGTTGAATTTCCGGACGCGGGGCTTTTCGCTCTCGCTGTTGAGGATGACGGTCTCCGGGAGCTGGCCGGGCTCGGCGGGGAGTTGGCCGTACATGAGATTCACGGGGAAGCCTTCTGGGTCGTGGAGGGTGAGGAAAGAGCCTCCCCCGGGGGCGTCTGTCATTTCTTGGATGGGTGTCTGGGCGCAGGGGAGTCTGGCTGCCTTTTCCAGTTCGGCCATGGATTCGACTTGGTATGTTCCTCCGAGGAATTTCTGGGGCCCGAGGCGGGCGTAGTAGACGTATTGATCTGTTCCGTAGCCGCGGAACCAGATCTCGGAGGAGGTTTGTTTGGTGATGTGCATCCCGAAGTCTTTGAGGAATTTAGTGATGGTTTGGAGGTCCGGGTGTTGGTAGCGCATGTGGGCTAGTTTGACGAGTTTGATCTGAGCGGACGTGTCGATTCTGTTGGTCTTTTGCCATTCGGAGAGGGAGAGGGCGTTGTCGCCGATTGCTTGGGTGTCGGGGACTGTGGCGCCCGCATTGGGTTTGACGTCGATGGAAACCGAATTGTCCTTGTTCGCGGTGATGGTTACGGGCCTGTTCTGGCCGAATTGGGAGGAGTTGCCAGTGGGAGGCGTCCAAGTGGTTGTTTCAGCCATGATCGATGTGATTGTTGGGGAGGAATGGATTGTGTTGATGCCGACGGGCGTGAGAGGCCATAGTTGTTCATGGTATTTTATGGTGATGCTTGGTAACTACCTTGACCCCACCTCCGCAGCTGGGTCGAAGGAGTGAAGTGCAGTCCCGTCCCGTCCCGCCCACCGTTTGTGATTGGTGAAGTGCTGCACATGCACGGAACGGAGCGCGCGGACCACTCGGAGGCATTATTTATTGCGGAGATCTCGGAAGCTTTTCCTCACTGCCGAAGCTCCTGCAAGCCAAGCTCATCTTCCATACTCAAGTCCATCTCGTCTGGTCTGGAGACGGAGATACCACAACTAAGGTAGTACCACCCACCAACCTCCATCCGCGCGTTATGAGCGTTCAGGCGCCTCCCGCGAAAGCCGCAGAGGCTCAGAAGCCGATCAAACATGTCGACCTCCTCCCGGACCAGCTCTCCCTGCTCTACGCCAACCTGCATCCCGTCCTGCTGCTGTCCCTGATTACCTTCAGCTTCAAGAGCTTAGTCCGCGATCCTGTCAATACCCTCCTGGGCCTGGCGCCGACGCTCCTCATTGTCCAAGCCATCTACTGCATAGTATGCCTTCCCTCATCCGGACAGACGCCTCCGTCGGCGCATAAGCCCGGCCAGAAGAAAAAGGCCGTCAAGCCCGCTCAGGATATCTGGGCGAGGTTCGTGGTAGGTCACATCTCCTTCCTATGCCTCGATTCAAGCAGAGTGCTAATCATCACGGTCTCACAGCCTGCCTTCCTCTCCTTCGTGCTTACCTTCTTCCTCTCCGCCCCGCTGCTCTACATCATCGTCATCCTCTTCGGCGCTCCGCTCGTTTCGCACCATCTCCAGACGCTGCTCCTGGCGCTCCACATGGCCCTTCTGACTACGCCTCATCTCTATTATGTGCATGGACTAGAAGTCTCGACATGGCTGCGGATCGCGAGCTTGCAACAGCCTGTGGATGAGATATATGGAATGTCGTTAGGCGCCTGCGTAGGTGCTTGGATTGGAGCTATCCCCATACCTCTGGATTGGGATCGAGAGTGGCAGAAATGGCCTGTCACTATTGTGTGCGGGCTGTATGCTGGAGCGGTGATTGGTAAGCTCGTTGGAGGATACTTGCTCAAGGGCAGCAAGATGAAGATGAGCTAGGCATCTTGTGCGACAATGGAAAAACCGGGTATCCCGCCGCAGAGCATGGAAATATTCGAGCCGACTTTCGCATCGACGCTCGGACTTCTCGCAGTTTGCGCCGCATTGCGACATGTCTCCAGAGAAGGACTACAATTCTTGGTCATTGACTGGCTGATTCCTCACGAAAATCTACGACCGCACTATTTGTTGCCTGAAAGAATGCTGCCAAACTAGACATGTCTCAGTACACTCGACCAAACGAAATCTGGAACCAGATCAGAATCGGGTTTCTCGGCTCATTTAGATCAAAGCAGCCAAGAAATGTCGACTTTCTCCCTCGCTGCTCAAAAGCTACCAATCCAGCATCTTCACCACGGCACTTCCTCCATACCGTTCTTCTCATAGGCCTAAAACCCAGCTGTATACTCCCCCTTCTCCGCGAGCGCCAATCCCACGGTCGACAAGGCTCCTTCGAGCGGATCCTTAGGACCCCGAAATCCATTGAAGGCCGTCTTGCACCGTCCAGGATTTACCACCTGAATCTCAGCCTCCGGGTGCGCAAGACTCATTTCCACGGTCAACAAGTTGAGTGCTGCTTTGGAGAGACTATAAGGAATGTTTGAAGTTGGAGGATTGGCGCCTGAAGTGACCAATCGCATGGATTCACGGCCGGAAGAGATGTTGATTATCCGAGGATTGGAAGAACTGTGCAGGAGTGGTAGGAAAAGTGTCGTGACTAGGTCGAAGGATGTGAAGTTTGTGTTGAGGATCTGGTTGTATGTGGATCGGAAGTCTGCATCGTTGTTTTGTAGGAGAGCTCGCTATGCCTGCGTTGTTGAACCAGGACTAAAACTGCGGGCGTATCAGTCTGCGGAAGCCCCGCACAGTACAGTATCATCTTCGAAAAGACTCCCCATCCAATCGCCCAAATCCACCCTACATTTCTTGCACAGCTAGCTAGGCGGACACTCTCATCGCTAGCGACGTCCCACTCTAACTAACGGGTAGAAGTCTGCCTCGAGACTTAAACTTTGAAGTTGCTCGATGATTGCAGTGCGAGCATTCGCCATGTTCCGCGAATGCGACCAGGAGAGGAGACAGATTCGAACTGCGCTGTGTCACAGAGCTTGTACAATCAATCCAATCGCAACACCGATCCCGCGATTTGATGCCTGTCACTCGCGAGTATGGAAGTTACTCTTCTTACTCTTCTGGGGTCTTAGCGCCAAAGATGCACTGGCAAGTGAGTGAGTGAATGCCCTGGCTTGATTAGCATCGCCGAAAGTCCGACTTTGTATGAGCCGTGATGCTTTCCTTCGAAGAAATTACAATGAGGGAGGTTGAAATTTGAAGAATGCCTTGCATATCGCGACATCGGCACTGTGCATTACGAAAAGAAAAAAACGCCTTGTAATGCAATACAGCCCCGCTATACAACAAATTGTGGTATCAGTAATCTATCAAAACGATAAAAACATACAAGACGGAAAGAAAAACAGAATGATAATTCCGATCACCGGGTATCATATCATCTCGCACTCCCATTTCCATTACCTTTCCCTCGCTCCTCCCATTCAATCTTTCTCAATTCCTGCTCTATGAGTTTGACACACACATCCGCCACGTCACTACCGACCCTCCAACTCCGCAATGTGACTCCATTCCTCTCCAGGAGATTCTGTGCACGAGCCCATCGTTGCTTCCACATGAATTCTTTCTTGCTTACGCCGTCTCCTGGGCTACCTGCTGGTCCATCGTCCATGTCCCAAGCGCCCGAGCGTCGGTTCGAAGATCGTCGACGCACCTGTGCAAGGGAGTAGGAAGAGCCTGTTCGGCGTGGTGGCGGCGGTGCTGGAGGATTCTGGTTCAGAGCGCCTTCTGGAAGATTGAGGTCCTCGAAAGATTTCTTCATGGACATTGGCCTGGCGAGGGGAGATGTAGGTTGACTGCGGCTGCTGAGAGGCCTGGTTCGGCTCGTGCCTGCGTCTCCCTGCCAGTATGCACCTGTACCGGGCAAGGCCTGAACGATGGTATTCCTGAAGGTCTTCGGTCGCATCGGTAGGGGAGGAGCCGGCTTTCTGGTCGACTCTTGCCTCGTCACCTGGGACAAGGGCGATGGCTGATGTGTCTGGATCTGAGGGAGATTGGCAGGCTTCACTGCACTAGAAGGCTTCCCAGGCCGAGGCGGCGGCGTCTTACTCGCGCTCTCCAGTGATTTCGAGCTCTGTTCAGGAGTGGGACTCCGCAGCCCTGCAGGCTTTGGCGGTGGTGGAGGTGATGGTGTTGGCTTAAGACCCAGTTGAGTAGAAGGTTTCCGAACTGGCGGAGCGAGCCACGGTTGCGTCGGTGGTGGATCGGCAAAATCAATCAGGTCTTCTTCCGGCGATGCTGCCATACTACCTCCAAAGGTTGCGGCATGAGTTGGTGGGCGAGGCGGAAGGTTCGGTTTCGCTGGTGCGGTTTCGTGGCCTCCTCGTAAAGATCGCCTGGTTTCGGGTGGTATGGCATCTGGGTTGATCGATCTCCGAGCACGGCGTGCCTCGGCTTCCATGTCCTCCAGTGATGCGGCAATAGCCGTCTTGAGGTCTTCATTGTCGTCGCGAATATCCGGCGGTCGCGCAATGCGCTTCGACATGGCGAGAGAATCTCCACTTTTGTCACGGGAATGATTTCTCGTATGGCCTCTGCTTCCAGGTGGACTGTTAGGATCGAAGTAGCCCGTCTTGACCGTTGTCGTGACATCTCGAATGAAAATGCCCAGTATTCTGCCAGGATTGTCTAAAGCAACTTCGGTATATACTTCAAGATCAGCTTCTCCGCTGTCACCACAGAGGACAAATTTTCTGTCGGGAAAGTCTCGCATGATCTTGTCCAGAGATGACTTTTTGCGTTCTGCTACGGGCTCAAAAATACCCTGCAACATGCCGGAATACTGCTTCAAATGGAATGAGCCTTTCGGTAGGTTCGCAAGCTTGAAGTAGCTCGTCAAAACTGGATACATCTGCCATGGTGAGTTCGACACATAATGTATCTTCACACCCATATCATGCAATGTGTTGTACCATTCGCGAACGCCATCTATCGTCAGGTCGCCAAGATCTCGAATGAATGCATTGCGAAAGATTTCCCTGGCTCCGGCGCTGATGGCAGAATGCTTGATGGTATCATCAATGTCGCTTATAAGGCTGACGCCTTTCGGTGAAGTTACATGGACCTCCTCGGTGGCAGACAACTTTTCTCCAGCAAGGACCCGAACATGAGTTGGTGTGAAGTCCAGAGCCGCGCGAAAGCTGAAGTGGCCAGACGCATCCGTGTAGACTGTTCGCTGCCTTGATGCCGACTCGCTGTAGAAGAAAGCACTCATTGCTGTGTTGGCGAGTGGATTCGCCATGAAGGGTTTCAAGCGCGTCATCAAATGCGTGTTGGCCATGTGCAGTTCGGCTGAGGACATCTTCGCTGGCGCAGCAGGCCATGACGACCGCTTCTGGACTGGAGTAGTCGTTCCAGGATCAGAATCTTGAGAAGACACGGTGCTGGCGTACGATGCGCTGTGTCGGCCTCTATCTGCGTTGTTCTGAGCGTCGCCGTACAGACTGTCCGTATCCTTGCCCTGGCCGGGCTTCTCGTAAAAGGCACCGCGGCTAGCATAGCGCTCCTCTTCTTGTCCTCTCCGAACGATCTGGTCAGCTTCAAAGTTGATGAGATCCTCATCCTGTTGTCGCGTAGGGCTAGCATTTCGACTGGGTGCTGTGCTAGACTGACTCGACTCGCCCGGCTTGTTGGACGGAGGAGCAGGAATGCCAGATAGTTGCCTCGCAAGGCCAATCAACAGGCGCTGCTTGCGGGTATGTGGACCTCTAGGAGGCGTGTATATCCAGCCACGGACATCGACATCCACCATAGCATTAATGTCCTCGTTCTTCTCCCATTCTCGCCGCCAGTACTCTTCTTCTGTCATCTCTCGTCCAGGCGTCGCTGCTTGCGGTCGCTTGCTCTCGACATGCTTTCTAGCATAGCTAGGGAAGAGTATCATCTCCTCGTTGCCACTGCGAACCACTGCAGCCTCTGGAAACGCCCCTGGCCCATCTTCAGGGCCATGGCTCTCCACGGTAGTATCTCCACTGAAGTAGTTCTGCCGCAGCTCATTGGCCGCTTTGAGATAGCCTGCTAGCTTCTTCCTCCTCGCTCCCGGCTCTCTTCCCTCGGATCGTAAACCAGACTGGTCGCCATAGCCCAGGCCGCTCGCCATGTTGGACCCGGCACTGCCAGGCCCATCCTTTGACTCCGGACTGCCGGGTGGTGTTGCAGCTGTGGAACTGCGTAGAGATCGGTTCTGCTTGCGCTGGTGACGTGCAATTAGGTAACGATAGATTCGGGTTTGGGCTCGCTGCCTCAGACTCGGGAAGAATGTGTAACGAAAGCTCCCGAGTCCAGCTCTTGCTCTGGCTTTGAACAGGCGCGTTAGAGGGCGTGCGGATGGGATGGATGAGCTGTTTCCGGAGCGGAAGAGAGTGAGGAATCGTCTCCAGGAAGGCGCCAGATTGTATGGATGGAGCGAGCGACGACAGGACAGCGTCGCACGACTTGCGAATAAGTCAGATGTGGTTGAGAGCTTACGACGGGGGGGGGCAGAGGTACGTAGGAGGGTGTGCCGGCAAGCTTCTTTCAACCAACGGATAAACGATCCAGGCACGGCCCTTCGTCATACCTTATTATTACAGTCGAGTCGCTTCATCACAGCTTGGCCTGCACTACTTACCCCATGTGAATGCAAGGGAAACGCTTCTTATTAGGCAACTACACCTCCTATCATACTCTGCACGCACTCCACGCGCTATCTGATATCGATATGGCATTTCCTGAGGCAGACTTCGCGTCGATGGCTAGCGGCGGACGGCGGCGGCAGCACGAGAAGGACGCGCCGAAGACACACACGGTTCCCGCTGCGCATGGCCACGCGTTCGAGGTCGAGAAAGGCGAGCGATTCCGCATTGTGGATCTGTATGGCGAGCAGGTCGTCGACTTTGCGGCTTGGGTGCAGGATACGCATCTTGTCGAGAAGCTCAGCATGGCCTATACGCGGTATGCACCGTTTGCGTTCGCGCTCGCATCCTCCGAGGCAGCCGGAAACGAGTGGTGACCCTAGGTTCTCTCAGATATCACCTATCCGGAGTGACCCCGGCCGTAGGGGAGTATCTCTGGACAAACAGAGATGAGCCGATTCTCCGCATCACCGACGACACGGTCAAAGTGCACGACATGACTTTTGTAAGACCATTGCCTTCAATCCGGCATCTGTCGCACCTTCAGTAGCCTGCACGTACACTAAAGGTTTTCTAGATGAGCTGCTTTCCCGAGATGTATGCCAAGCTGGGTATCCAGAACCATCGTAGCTGTGCAGGCAACATCGCAGAGGCCATGAAGCCCTTTGGCATGGGAAGCTACCTGGAGATCACCGACCCGTTTAACCTCTTCCAAAACACGTAACTGCATATCCGTCAAGACCCTCTCGACTCATTCCGCTAACAGAGACAGACCCAACTATTCTCTCAAGCGCCTAGGGAGCAGTCAACCTGGCGACTACATCGAGTTCGAGGCCATGAAGGACACAATCTGCGCCGCTTCCTGTTGCCCTTACGACCTCGATGGGTTCAACGGCGGCCAAATCACAGCTGTCGCTGTAGTGACTGGCATCTTCGCGACTGGCACCAAAGCTTAACAGCCTCGTGCTCATAGCTCCATTCACGGTTCAACAGAAATGTCAAATACATGCTCGCACGCGATGTCTCGTCTTACCCTAATAGCTTAATCCATTCGTGATTCTGGATCGGAGGATTTTGCGGGGAGACTGACGGAGGACCATCGGCCGCAACGAGTGGTGAGCCGTGGTGCCGTGATGGCGAAGTGCTTCGCGTGCTGTGCCCTCCTTAATACGCCGATGTTCGTCTCTCTGGCGCGATGTTGATAATCTCCCACCAATCGCAAAGAGCTCGTATAGCCATTGACTGGTACAGCTCACGGACCTCTACCGGTGATCGCGAGGACAGCGGAATGCAAACAAGAGCAACATGAACAACTGCGAGACTGCAGGCTCTCCTTCAATCCCGCAAACGCAAACCACAAACGATTAGCTGACTCCTAAGTTATCATAGAATTTAATTTTGCGCAGCCCCGAATAGGAAAAGCGTCAAGTTCTGCACGGCTCTTGCAAACACACGACATCAACACTGAGGCACTAAGTCCGGGTCTCAATGATCTCGAAGTGGTCATCTTACCGCCGATTCGTCCATTGCCCACGGACGGCGGCCCTGCAGAGGAAACTTCACAGTCTGATCGACCCCTTTGCACGGCGCAGATGTGGCTATAACGGTTGGGTGCGGGTCAAGGAAACGCCACATTCCTCAGAACGCCCTTAACAGTCGCATGAGCAGCTGACGAAAAGTCTCACCATGACCTTCAGGTCCACATCGACGTCTCTGGAAATATTAATCCTTGCTACCGTCAACATTGGCAGTTACAAATTGACCACGCAACGGCATGCGGTCATGTCACGGCCTCTTGTTCTGTATCTTCGCCGTACAATCTCACAAGTGGACCCAGCACACGCGAACTAGGCTTAACCGTCTGCTGCGGCACCCGTGGGCAACGCTTCTGCAAGAGATGTTTTGAAGTAAGCGCCCCTGGAACTTGGCCTAAATTGCATGAACCTTTCGATTCTCAGTGGACGCCAATGCTCCTGCTTATAGGCCGCGCCAGACCTTGTGAAGGACTTGCCGGCAGCCCACGTTCACGGGACAACAGACTGACACTACGGTAAAGAATGAATCGTTGTAAGGCTGATATAAGATTTCCTGCGGAATCTCGTGATAATACCGACAAGATCCCTGTTTCACATGATCTTTTGTACCTGCATACTAACCCTATCCTTGTCTATCTAAAGCAGTTCACAGTTCGGCCTCAGCTCTGAATAGTGTTTTGCCCCCTATACCGAAGGCTTCGAAGCACAACCACATCTGGACCAAGCGCTACAGAGACACGGTCGCAAGGATCCCATACGACTCGCGGCAGCAAGCAGGGACCCTCCAAAAGGGAAGAACAAGAAGCGACACACATTCGTCTGGTCATTCGCGGAGGACAGGAAGAATCACAAGCTGAGTGTCATTTCAATTTCTGCAGATCACGGGCAAGCCATTCCCCCATCCCTTTCGAAGAAGTGCACGCCAGAGACACATTCGCTATCGATTCGACGAAGATACAAGTGCAACGCAGAGAACAGAGGCTGCTCTGTTGCCAACCGGGCCACGATCACTCGCACTCGTTTCTATCTTCGTTGGGTCAGAGAGCTGGACTGTGCTGCCAGCGCGCTTAAATCCATTGCTCTTCTAACCCCTGTTCTGAATTTTGCGTTAGAGGCATTTTGGGCTTGCCTGTGAGGGCGTCGGTCTGTTCATGATGCACACTTATTTGCTTCATCTGGTGCTACTTAGCTCAGTTGCGGCAAAGCCCCTTTCCCGTGTCCCCTTCCCCAAACATCAGTATACCAATGTCACTTCGTCGAATACGATGACGGAAACATCAACAGGTACTTCATCCACCACCATTTATGCGACGCCGATATGCACTGCACTATACACTAAGTCAGGTAAGACGAAACTGAACGATGCATGAGAACTAGTGGTGACTGAACACTTTCTCTAGACAAGAATTGCGGTGAAGTTGCAGCCGCTCACGACATCCAACTCTACAGCCAAGAAGCCGACTACTCTTCCGAATCCACGAATTGCGAGAATCTTCTGCGAGGTTATGGAATCTGTAATGCGGTCCAAACCACCTCGGAATCAGCAGTCACAACGACACCAGGCCTCCCCGTCTCTGCTGCTTTCAACGTAACGAGACTGAATAACACCATCCCCATCAATGCCACCACACCGCGGACAACAAGAAGCTCCAACCCTGTGGAGAAGAGCGGCATGACAATGACCACGTGGCGCACGAGCACCTATACATACGCGTTAGGCACGGGCAGCAATGCTAGGCTCACTACGGTGGTTGTGACGCATACCGATACCGGAGTCTTCACTTCCACGCCGACATCGAATTCTCCATCGACGGCGCCTGCAAGTGCTAGCCCAGCGAGTTTGACCAGCTCAACCGGTGTTACCTCAACCACCACCACTGCACCAGAGTCGCAGAGCCCCTCTCCATCTGCCGCCAGCTCCGTAAGGGAGACGAGCTTCTCGACCACGCCCGCTGCAGTCACATCGTCGGTGCCAGTCAGCTCAACTTGTCCTGCAACTGTCGCGGCTCCAGCACCGACCCAGGCTGGAGTTGTCCCGGGTTGCGCGAAGTGGTACGTGGCACGTCCCGGAGACTACTGCAACCAAGTTGCAGACGAATTCCGTCTCGATCACATTGCGTTCATGAACTGGAACCAGGGAGTCAACCCACCGGCTTGTCCTAGTATGCTGGCTGGATACGCTTACTGCGTGGCAGCTTGCGGCGCTGTTGCCGCAAGTCTCTCGGCGGCGTCTGCGTCTGCGTCTGTGTCTGCAACGCCGACGACTTCTAGTCTACTTGCGCAGTCGACAGCGGTAGCCACAACCGCGACTGCCACCTTTGTTACACTGCCCACGTCGGCTTCGAGCTCCACGGCTGTTGCAAGCGTACCAAGCAGTGCTGGGTACGTCGCATATTCCGGAAACGGCTCTCCGAGTCAAGGATGGCCATCAATGTCTCAATGGGTGGATTTCGACGCCATGTAAGTACAACCCAGGGAGGCAAGATGCCGTTCCATTGGCTAATCGCGATGCAGGTTCGAAGCGAACACACCCAGCATGAAGCGCTCCTGCCTCAATTGGGGAGTGCAGGATGACACGGACGAAGAAATCGCCGACATGAAATCCGCCATCCAATCCGTCGGGGCGGCAAACGGTATCGACGCCCGCTTCGTCCTGGCAATCGTCATGCAGGAATCGACGGGCTGTGTTCGCGTCATCACGACCGCATACAGTGTTTCGAATCCCGGGCTCATGCAGAGCCATAATGGGTAAGTGCTACCCACCAACCGCAGACCAACTCTACAACTTGCTTCTAACGAGTCCCTCTAGAACCGGCTCCTGCAACACCAACAACGCCCCCTCCAACGTCAACCTCCCCGGCGCGGATTCCATCCAACCCGGCGTGCAATCCCCCTGTCCCGCGTCCGAAATCACCCAGATGATCCAAGACGGCGTCGCGGGGACTTCCTCCGGCGCTGGCCTGAAGCAGCTCTTCGCCCAGGAACGGCCGCAGAGCGACGGTGACGCGATGGCTTACTATCGCACCGCGCGAGCTTATAATGGCGGCAGCGTCGCTGCGAATGGCAATCTCGCTGCCGGCTGCTGCACTGCGGCTTATGTCGAAGATATCGCGAATCGGCTGACGGGATGGCCGGGCCGTTAGAGCGTGGATATCTGGAGACTTTTTGCTTTCTTCTGGCGTATGGCGAATTCCCGGCGGCATATCGTGATGGATCTATACCCAGAGGCAGGCATGCCCGCGGGACTGGGATTTGTCTTTTTGTTTTGTTCCTTTTGCGTGCATGTTTGCAGTCGCAGGGCGGGACGGATCTGGTACACCCCCTACCTACCTACCTACCTACCTACCTACCTACCTAGGCTGAGGGCGAGCCATGATATGATAATGGATAATGGATATGATGCATAATGCCAAAATGAACTCCGGAGCACGATGGATGGTCAGTCAGATGCCCCACCACCATGATGAATGATGTTTTACAGAAAAATCTCACAGCCAGAATCAAAAAGCCAATCAATCGTTCACAATTCCATTGACAATTTTTCTGTTACCTATCTATAAATTTTACTCACCGCCTGAAAAATTTGACTTCAAGATCTTGCGCTGGCGAGTGCGATTTTCCCTCTTTTTCCCAACCGAACTTTTCTGAATGCCAAGCAACGCGGGTCGCTCTTGCATGTGATGAAGAACGCACGGACCATTGCCTTCCTTTTAAGACAGCTTTTCCCAATTGGGCTTCGACTTCGAGCTCGGTTTCAGTTTTCAAGCTCATTTTTAACCTTCAGCTTTAACTCCTACCCATGATTAAAACCAAAACACTTCCTTGCAACATGAAACTCCCACTCCCCCTCACTCTCATCCTCATCCTCACGCTCACCCTCCCCAGCAACGCAGGGCGTAGGTGGTCCGTAGCCTTCCTTCTACACCGGCGAAGACTGCAACGACGACGATACTTCCTTGCACGACGCAATCTACGAGGGTCCAGATCTGAGCCCTGATGATACAGTCTGCATCGCCGCCGACACTGAGGTTTCGGTTTGTCAAACCTGTCGCTGGGTAGGCGTTTCTGCCTTCTTCTCCCGCAATCACACTCACTGATATCTGCTCTATCAGGACCGAGACAACGGCTCCGACCGGCCCACATCCATGGATCCTCCTCCTCCTGGATCGGTGTATATTGCGGGTACGAGTGAGGGTGTGGTGGGTTGGGGTATGGATTGCGATTGGCCGCCGGAATCGATGTACACGGAGACTTGTGTGCCGATGTCGAAGTTGCCGAATGGGAACCATGGTAAGACCGGCGTATTTGGAGAAGAGGTCAGAGAACTGGTTTTGCTGTTTAGACTCCGTCGTCGGCTTCAGGGGCCGTGTTGCAGATGAGAGGGGTAAGTCGTGTTGTTGGGGAGGTTCGTAGTGCTCTGTTAAGGACAAGGTGCGAGAAGAGACAAGAAGACGAGTACATGGCTTGCAGACAACTTCGGGCCATAGTTGAAGATGAACGATACAAAGCCAGATGGTGAGTGAGTCCACGTGAATCGAGATTGCCGTCCGTCCTTTTCTGCTGTCTCAGATGTACAGATCTCTAGCTCCGCGATGCGAACGATGACTGGGTGAGCGCCTGTGCCATCGACGAGCTGACCAGACCTTCCTCGACGCAGCCCTCCAGAGCTTCCGAGAGCCCCTCAACATCCTCGGTCGGACTGCCATTGCCATACATCACAGCCGCAATATGCTTAGCAAGATCCCACCTCTGCTGCGCATCCTCCTCCACCTCTTCATCCTCACTAGCCTTGGCGTGAGACACAGCACCCTTGTAGTAAGTCTGAGCATTCTGAACGAGGGTCGGTGCGCTCTTTCGAATAGCGTCTGAGAGATCCGCCTTCTGCACGTTAGCGATTCGATGTCTGAGCAATTCGAGGTCGCCTTTCGTCTGATATATGTCCGCTTTCCGCTCCTGCGCCTCTTCTGACGTAAGTCTGGTGGCTTTCGAGTAGAGATCCTGCGCGAGAGTGAGCTGTTTCCAGCACGTAGCGGAGGGCAGCTCGGAGGGCTCGTCGAAGCGATCGAGAGCAGACATGACGAGTTCTGTGCGTGCTTGTGCTTCTGAGCATAGGGCATTGACGTCTTCCTCCTTGCCTGGGACGTCGAAAGTGTCGAGTCTTTCGAGATACGTTTGAAACCCGATGACTTGTGCTTCAAATTGTACATTGGCGAATGCGGCGATGAAAGTAGCCCTATCAAGCGCGATGGCGAAGACTTCTTTGGTCTGATCTTCTGCCGGTAGAAGAGGTATGTAGCCTGGAGCTTTGGTCTCGGTCAACGCCTGCGCCATGTCGCCCAAGTTCTGCAGGTCGCTCTCATCTACCAACGGCACAAGCGTTGTGAGCGCGGACAGAGAAGCATGCACGGTATCCAAAAGATCGACAGGGCCGACAGGGGTCTCGACTGTGGCAGATTGCTCGTCTCCCATGTCGACATGTTGCGAAGACGACGGAGCAGGAGCAGGAGAGGGCTGGTCTTGAGGCTCGAGCGGTACACCACCCTCCTCAGTATCCGGAAAGTCGAGTTTATGCTGCTCAAGCATGATCTCCTGCCTCGACAGGCAAGAAGACAGCAGCTCCAAGGCTTCCTGCAGCAAGGTCCTCGCCTCGGCCTGACGATCATCTTCGGACAGCTGCTCCGCTAGGCTGGTCAGGATCTGAGCAGTATTGAAGAGGACATCAGGGTTGTCCTGGTTCAGCTGGAGGGCATATCGATGCGATTCCAGGGTCGTCTGCAGCCATTCCACCAGCGGCACGCCGATATGCTCGACGAGATTCGCCTGCTGTGAGATTTCGAGTTGCAGTCGTGCCTTGTTGTACGCGAGGTCGAAGCTGTGCGGATGTTTCTGGAGGCCTCTGTCGTAGATGTGCAATGCCCGAACGAATGCGCGTCCCGATTTGACGGGATCGCCCACTCGATGCTTCCCTCCCGCGCTCTCTTCGAAGTCTGCCGCGTCCTGGAAATCATCCGCCGTCACCAGAGCGTCTGTCTTGGCCGGCTTCTTCTTCGGCGCCGGCCTCGCCCACTGTTTTGGCTTTCCCGATGCCATTTCGCTTCCGTCGTGTCGCGGATGGTAGAAGATTCCAGCAGAGTCCAAGTCTGGCATCCGGTGGTTGAAGTCGAATTTCCCCCCGGCAAGAGATTCCCAGGCCGCGGCAGATGTTCGGGGGGGGGACGGCATGACATGATGAGAGATGTGACCATGTCATGATGAGGGACGACATCACATTGCATTCAGTTGCATCCCGACCGTCAGTGTGAGCGGCTCCGCTCGGCCTCTTCGCCGATATGTGCAGTGCGCAGTGTGCAGTGTGCAGTGTACATTGTGCAGTGTGCAGTGTGCATTGTGCATTGTGCAGCCTGAGGCGTGTTCGTGGACGGCGATAAGTGCAACAATCCGGAACATTAAGCTACCTTACCTTATTATTAACCTGCGAGTCCGCCTCCCCGTAGTCACTGCAAGCACTGCACAAGCAAGAGCTTCATGCGCAAGCAAGTGGATGCTCTTTCGTCATAATAGAGATTACCAGCGCCCGATAGAACTAGCTCGAGGAAAAACCTCGCCCACCGGCGCAGATAGCAGCAGCAGCAGCAGCACCACACCTCACTCTCGAGAATCTCCCCCCCTCCCCCCCCTCCCCCACCGCAACAACAACAAACAACAACAACGCATCTCCCCGAATTCTCCATCCTCGCCGTCCTCCTCCTCCTCCTCACCCTCGCAACACCCACCGGCAACATGGGCAAACCCGCCAACCTCTACTCCTTCCCGGACATCGACAGAGACCTCGCCCCCAACCTCCGGAAATACATCCTCGACGCCCAGAGATCCGCCCTCCAACGAAACCCTCCCGTCTTCCGCATCGCCGTCTCCGGCGGCTCCCTCCCCAAAACCCTCGCCAAAGCCCTCCTGGCCCCCTCCTCCTCCTCCGCCGCCGCCCACGGAACCCCCGAAGACACCCCCGACTTCAGCAAATGGGACATCTTCTACGCCGACGAACGCTGCGTGCCCCTCGACCACGCCGACTCCAACCACAAACTCGTAAAGGCAGACCTCTTGGATCACATCCCCCCGGAGCAGGGCGCACCGCGAGTCTACCCGATCAACACCGCCCTCCTCAGTAATCCCCAGGAACTCGCCGACGACTACGAGAAGCAGCTCGTTGCCAGCTTCGCCTCCCGCGACTCCGTCAAGCTGCCCCTCTTCGATCTCATCCTGCTGGGCTGCGGCCCCGACGGCCACACCTGCTCCCTCTTCCCCGACCATCCCCTCCTGCGGGAAAGAGACGCCTGGATCCTCCACCTCACCGATTCCCCGAAACCTCCCCCGACGCGCATCACGCTCAGTCTGCCCGTCGTGCTGCACGCCGCCAAGATCGCTTTCGTCGCCACGGGGGGCGGGAAGAAGGACGTTCTCAAGAAGATCTTCGAATCGGAAGAGGGGAGGAGTCTACCCTGTGGCTTGGTGAATGAAGGCGCCGGGGATAAGGTTTCCTGGTTCTGTGATGCCGCCGCGACCGAGGGCGTCAATTTCCCCAGACGGGGTAGTGTCATCTAAAGGAAACGATGCGTCGAAGATGGTTTGAGACTTGGGCATGGATAACGGAGAGCGATTTTTGATACCTGGTCCGCCCTCTCTTGTCTCGCGACGAGAAGGCTGGCCATGCATTATGTACGGTAGACATGCTGGAATGAATGACCCGAAACGGCCGATGGGATGATTGATTGAAGTGATGGAATGATTTGATTTGATTTGATCGATCAGAACAAGTTACAACAACAAGATATCATCCATGTGCCTCCCCATAAATTGCAAGCCGGCCTGCTTTCCTGACTCCGCCTGTTGACCGCCCTGCCATGCCATGCAGTGGAAAAATCCGATTCATAATACTCGCAAACAAAGGTAAGATGGTAGACGCCCTACAGCTTCATGCCCAGAGCCTGGTGCACCCTCAAAGCCTGTCGGATGCTCAGATCCAACATGATCTCCTCGCTGCCACCGGGAATGGCATAGGCGCGTACATCTCGGTACAGCCGCTCGACCTTGGCGCCCTGTCCACCTCGGCTGTAGCTGAGACCACCGAAGATCTGCGACGCCTCTCGGGCGCAGAATTCAAACGTCGTGGTGGCCTGCGCCTTCAGCCCGGCAATGGCACCGCCCAGCTTCAGCATGGCCTCCGTCTCGTTCATCTTCTGCGCCTGGTAAATCAGGTTTTCCATCCACGAAGACGAAGCTTCGATCTGCCGTGCCATGTGCGCCAACTTCAACCGAATGACCGGGTGGTTGATCAGCTTCTGTCCAAACGTGCGTCGTTTGTGCGCGTATTTGATGCTTTCCTCGTAGCAGACGCGGGAGAAGCGGATGCATTGGATGATGATGCCGATGCGTTCGTGGTTGAAATTGGTCATGATGACTTTGAAGCCTTGGTTCTCCTTGCCGATGAGGTTCTCCACGGGCACTTTGACGTCTTCGAAGGTTACGTAGGTGGTGCCTGAGGACCAGACACCTTGGCAGTCCATGCGGCGGGTGCTGACGCCTTCAAATTCGCGTTCGATGAGGAGGACCGAGACACCGTTCATGCCTTCGCCGCCGGTGCGGACGGCGGTAGTGAAGTAGTCGCACCTGATTTTTTGGTTAGAAAAGAAGTTGTGGTCAGTATGGGAGGGTAAAAGCTTACCAGATACCGTTGGTGATCCACTTCTTCTCTCCATTGACAATGTAGTGCTTGCCGTCCTCGGTGAGCTTGGCCTCACATGTAAGATTGGCAACATCAGACCCAGCGTCAGGCTCAGTGATAGCCAAGCAGATGCGCTTGTCACCGTTCAGGATTCCGGGAACGATCCGATCAACCAATGCCTTCTTGCCGTGCTTCACAAGTGGAGGAGCGCCGATTCCGAAACCTCCGATAACATTCCAGACGAAACCGCCGGAACCGCATCGGGAGAGCTCGTCGGTGACCAGCATCTCATGGAACAGATCCCACTTCTGCGGTGGCACAGACTTGGTCGTGTGCTTGGTGAGGTGCGTAGGCCAGTGGTGCAGACCCATGAGACCTGCCAAGTATCCGCGCTCTCCCATCTGCTTATAGATGCTGTCGGGGACCTTCTTGGCCTCATCCCATTCGGTGACATTGGGCATGATCTCGTCCTCAACCCACTGCCGGACTTCCGCGCGGAGATCGGCGTGGGTCTGGTTGAAGTAGGGAGTGTGATAGCTCTGGTACCAAGATGGATCCGCGTATGGGACCATGTCTCCGAACTGATCCATTGCCTCTGCCTCCTCTTCGGCGGCGGGGCCTGCGACGGGCACGATAACCCCGGGCTCGGCCTGTGGCACGACCTTCTCCTTCTTCTCAGCTGGCGGCGACGGGGGAGGTGTGGGAGCAGCGGGCTTGGGTTTGGTATCTAGCGAGCCGACTTGCAGCTTGGGCTGGAACTTCTTGAGGATGGCCTCGTTGTGGTACTTCCAGAACTGCTTGGTGGCGTCCTTGCCGGCGACTCTCTGGAGGACTTGAGGAGGAGGGTCAGCGAAATGGTCTGGCAGGTTTCGAGTCCATCATCTCTTCGTACTCTTCTTTCCACCCGGGTGCTCATCTTGGAACTTGGTCAAGTCGTAGACATCCTGCTCAACAATGATGTACAGATCATCGGCCTTCTTGTGAGCGGCGACCTCGTCGGCCGTGAAAGTCTTGGACATGATGGCTAGGAGTGATTAAGCAAATGGAGAAGAGATCGTAGTATGAACAGCCTCGCGCCGATGGATCTGGGGTACAGCGGACAAAGAGATGGGGATTGCGGAGAGGGCGGCGGGTGGAACGAGAAGGAGAGGAATGGTCAGAGGTTTATCCTCCTCACCTGCGGACGGGTCCGAGATGCTTTCACATGCAAAGCCGACGTGCAGCGGAGATCCGCCTGTCCACTCTGCACACAGACGGACGCTGAGAGGTTCCTGGCTCTCGTCGACGCCCTGTCAGCCCTGGTCAAGTGACAGAGGTCAGCTGCAGCAACGCGCTTCTCATTGGCTCAGCCCGCGTGCCTCGGCCGGATCGAGTGCACAGACCGCATCTCACATGCCGAGGGAGGCACGGCACGACCAATCCGATATTCCTGTGCCGGACCTTCACGCGAAATGAAACCCCCCACAGCGAATGCCATCGTCATTCATATAAGACAACACGTCCTGCGCGTATCTAGGAGGAGGATGAGTCTCATCTCGGTGTTGACCAACCCCGCCTGACGGATACCAGCCATTTCGGGTCGAGTCGCCGCGACGGAATATCTCCAAAATATACCTCAACTGCCATGGAACAAACAATGCAGTGACACGCTAGGCATGGAGTCTCCCGCCGCGATGGATATCTAGGCCCCGTTCACTTCGCAGATTGTAGGCGGTCGGTGGATAGGTGGTTGCCTGCTTCAGAAAACCCGGGTGGAGATGATCTGCTTTGTACTAGATTCGAATCCAAGTCGACGGGGCCGTATAAAAGACTATCATTCTTTTGAAGGAGGTATAATAGAGAGATCTACGCATCTAGCTTCCGTAATCTAGGACCTATCCACCTAGATCTGGCCAAATAGAAAAGCGAACGCTTAGATTATTCCTAACTTTTTTATGCATCCTACCCACGAAAGGTCCGTATAGTAACTAGAGAACCTGATAATCTCTCAAAGTGAACGAAAACCTTACTGTACAACGGCATCTCCAATGCCCGGATGGAGCAACACATCGCATGCCCGCCACCCAAAGGTCATTAAGAATGACATACACCTCGCAAACCAGGCACTTACGTCAGTCTCCCAAAATCACAAAGAGCTCCAGTCCGCCAACATTGAAACTTCCTTCTGTCCGCCATACCTATGCCTATCATATCTACGTACAGTACCTATCCCCTCGTAGTCCAGAAAACAACAAACTCCATCTCGTACCTGTGCCCCGAGCCTATCAATACAAGACAATACAATAATACTAACTTACCTTTCTCCGAACCGAACCGAACCCCCCAACAACAAACCATCATCTCTCTCTCTCTCCTCATATAATAAAACTAGCAGCATCCATCAAGAAATAATGCCTTCCCAACAACAGAACCCCATCCTCCACACCCCCTCCACGGCCCTCACCACCTCAGGCGGCCAAACCGAAGGCATGCTCCGCCAAAACGCCATCGTAAACGCCTGCGACGACATCTGTGCCTCGCGCATGATCGCGAAACCCCATACCGCTTCCGCCGTCCACCAGTGCGTCTCGTGTCCCCCCCCCCCCCCCTTCTCCAGCATCCACAGCACCCGCAGCTAAGATCTTGCTTTCCATCATGTTTAGTCACGGATCCGAAAACACCATCGTCTTCGCCTACTCCGGCCACGGCACCATTGTGAGCGAAGGCGGGGCGAAGCGTGTGGAGTTGAAACCGGGCGATTATGCTCTCATCCCGGCGTATGCGGAACATCAGGAAGTTAATGATTCCGATGAGGTGAGTTATTTATCTAATCGTTGTTGTTGCATAGTGAACGGGAAAGAAGGAAAGCTGACTCACTTTTTGTTTCTTTTTGAAAAGGATGTCGTATGGGCAATCGTGAGGAGTGGAAAGGAACCAATCGTGGTCAACTTACCAGATGGATGGGGTTCGAGTTGAGAGAATTGGGAAAAGGAAAAGAAATGGATGGGATTTAGATCTGACAATCCATTTGCTATTTTTCCCTCCAACTTCTGGGGCCATCTCCTTCTTGCCTGCATACTCTATCCTGTACACCTCCGCAGAGCAGGAGAACACGCGGCGGCTCCATGTCCTCTGCTTCCAACCCCATGCCTCGTCGTGGCCATTTGTTTCTTCCCGTACAAATTCAAAATACCATTTGGGGTATATCCCTCTATCTTGCTCTCCCAAAAACGCCCACGCTGCTTCCAAACTCTTCCGATGCCGATGACTGGCACCATACTGACAAAGGAAACCTCCTCAGGGAAATCTTCTAGTCATCGGCCTCACAATCTAGATCTATATCTCTATCACTACTCCTTCCGCTCAGAAAGGTTTCGTCCGGTCGAAGAAGAAGAAGAAGGAGGCTGCTTCTCAATCGAAGACATAAACAGCCCACTAAAGGCCCTCTTCATCTCCAGGGAAGGCGGCGACGGCGGCGTCTGCGGCGGGACTTGAGATCTCGGCGATATCGAATCCGAACCCCAATAGCTCTTCATGGAAATGCTGGGCGAAGTGGGTTGGGAGAGGAATGCTCGTAATCGTTGTTCCATTTCTGCTTGTTGTGAGTCTTGGTCGTCAGGATCATGTATGTCGTCGAAGTCTTCATCGTCGTATGAGGTCAGTGGTGATGACTGACCTGATCGTGCTTCGTCAGAGGAAGACAATAGATGGTCTGTGCCGTTGGCCTGCGCTGCTGGAGGAAGTAGAGCGGGCTTGAACATGGATCGAACGGGACGGTGAGCGGCTTGTCTTCCTCGATTGAAGCCTGGAAGAGGTCCAAGACCTCCTGGCAACCCGCTCCTTCGTTTGTGTAGACCAGTACTCGAGAGGCCGTGCTCGGATCTCGTAGTAGAGGGGGCACGCCGAGAGTCTGAACCACCGATTGATCGAGCTTGGATCTCCATACATGCATTGTGTAGAGCGAGCTCGATCGCCACGGAGTTGTGGATGCGGTCGAGCTTCGGCCAGGTAGCTTTCTCGCCTTCCCGTGTGGCCTTCATCATGAACTCGTGCGTCGGATTGGCGAGAATCTTGGTGGTAGGCACCCAAGATATGTCCGGTAGAACGGTGATATCGCCATCGTACTTCTGGCTCAAGATCGAATGAACCATCTTGACGAAGAAATAATCATAGCCTCGGTCCATGAACGCATCGAGTGTCCAAATGGCGGTGGCCGCTCCCGCTCTCAGTCCTCTGCGAGCCATGCTCGGGTCTTCGCCTTCCTTTGGCAGGAAAGGGCCGACGTGTGGGTTCACCTGTGAGGCAAGGAAATTGTTGACATTGAACAGACGCTCGAGGGTACGAGCGGGCAGATCTCCTTCGATAGAGCCATCAATCCATTTGTGATCGAGATGGCCCCAATGCTCGAGCTTGCCTGTCTTCGGATTCTTCGCTTGCAGGCCAGGCGGTTCAAATACCCAAGGCAAAGCGCACGAAGAGGCCACAGCGGTCCAGATCACGACATTGGGTGCCGTTTGGTAGTTCAAAAGCCGCGGTAAGTTGTGCTTGTCCCGGCACGAGACGTGGATGTTGAGCGTTAGTCCGGTGACGTTGTTGGCCTCTCGAAAGGTGATGTTGCCCAGCAGTCCTTTCATGACTCGACAGAGGTTGCTGACATTGAAGCACGGATCGCCTTTGAGGACATTCAAGACCATGCCCGGAATGCCCTGCCATTCGTCCACGCTTTGGAAGACGGACAGATCGCCACTGCAGAGCTCCTCCAGTTTCGAGACGATCTCACTGGGCTTATGTGTGCAGAGCACGGAGGCGACGATGCTGCCAGCAGAGGCTCCACAAACAACCTTGGGAAGTAGACCGGCGCGACAAAGGGCCTTCACGACTCCCACGTGACACATGCCCAGCGTACCGCCGCCCGAGAGCATCAGAGCGGTATTGCCAAACGACGCCTTGGCCGCTTTCATCGTCTCCTTGTATCTCAACACCAGATCATGATCTTCACTCTGTTGGCAGTACTTGACAATGCGCTCAATGGTATATTTGACGACTTCGGTATACTCCTCGATGAGATGTTTCGTGCCGAGCCAGGCGTGCTGATAGAGCCGTGGATTGCACATCCCACCGAGATCCCTCTGGAGAGAATTGCGGATCTGCTGCACCATCTCCTCGATATCGTCGTCATGATTGGCCTGCTTGAGTCTCTCCAGCCGCTTCCGTAGCAAGCCCATATCGCATTCGTCCGATTCCTCGTCAAACTTGTAATAGTGATTGCCCTCCAAGATGTCCAGCTTGTCCGCCGCCTGCTTCCATTCCTCATATGACTTGGCATCTTTCATGCGCTGGCTCTGGAGCAACTTGGTCCCCTCTGCAAGGTTCTTGTCGCCATCGGGGCCGTTTCTGGCGGTGTAGGCGCTCTCCAGCAAGTCGTTTGCGAGGATGATGGGATTGAACAGTTGTGAAGACTTGAGTTTGAGCCTCTTGGGCGGGCGGCATGCCGATGCCGTCGCAGTCTTGGTCCGTGACAGCTGGCGCGTGCTCTTCTCAGCATACCCGTTCGTGCTGGAGGCATCGCGGTTCCTCATTAACCAGGCCATGCAGAAGGGCCATTGGCGTTGCGGGACAGGAGGGTATCGTGTGGGCGGAGGCGTTCACATGGCCCCCCGCAACAAGAGCGGTAGGAATGTCGTCGTGGTGATGTCTGAATTGGCAGTCAGCATTGCAACGGAGGGTATTGGGCGGAATGGGAAGAGACCTTTTTGAATTAGCTTCACCGACTGGTCACACGCACCAGACTTGAGAGAGGGAGGCGGGCACACTCGCGCTCATGTGCCTATCAACTATAGTGCTAGCGCTACGACACACATGTCCGGGGGGGGTGGGGGGGGGGGGGGGGGCCCCCTTTCCCAAGCAGAAGTTGCCGATGACAAGCTGTGACAGGGAGGGCTGCAAAAGACGTCGTTCCTCTCCACACTCCACATGGCGCCTCTCCGCGAGACAGAGCGGGTGCGGGTGCGGGCGCGGGCGCGGGCAAAGGATGGCACTACACCAGACCAGGCACGACACCGACGGAGAATGGAAGACGTGTGACGGGACAAGTCGACGTGTCCCATCGCCTTCATTCCCCGGAGATCCCACGTGCACAGCGCCTTCCAATATTATCACCTCAGCCCGCCATCGCCTCCGTACCTCTTTCCCTCTTTCCGCCTTTCCCCCTTTCCTTCTGTCCTCCTCCTCCTTCCGTTTCCGTCCCGCGCGACGTCCAGACTGCGTCACCGGCACAATCACATGCAAAGGACACGGACACCAAAAAGTTTGGCCCCCAGCAGAGGCACCCATGACCCGTCTACATCCCAGTACGCTGCAGCGGCGACTGCAACGGCAACTGCGACTGCAACTGCAGCAGCGGCAACTGCAACTGCAAAAAGGGCATGCAGGCGCTCGAGCAGGCGCGATCGGAGATACTCGCGACTCCACCCGACTCCACCTCTCCCTTCCCGTTGCCCTTGGACAGCATCTGACATCGGACATCGGACAGGTAAGGTACAGCAGTACCGTCCCGTCATCTCCTCTCCAGTCTGTGCCTTCTATAGCCTCTCTCAGCCGCCGCCGCAGCACCCACATCACCCGTCATCTCATCAATACATGTAATCATCGAACCGAACCGACCCTTACAGAACCCGTGGTGTATCATATCATGCGCTCCATAAGATCCTTCCCCCTTCTCGTCGGGTCAGCGGGCAGCATGTCTCATATATATATATATATATCTATATTACTCCACAGTCCACACACACACACACGCAGGAGTGAACCACTCGCCTCGCCAACATGCATGTCTCACTGCCGCCGCTGGGATCTCAACGTCTCGTGCCCACCCAACCACCATGGTGGGGGAAGGGGGAAAGCAGAGGTGAATTTATTCACATGGCCAGCCGAGGCGGGAAGATCCGATTACATTGTCATCTATTATCATGTTCTTCTCACATGACGATACTGCGGCAGAAGAGAGAGTACTCCCTGACCGTTTGACAGACACTACTCCCCCCCTGCCTACCTAGATAGATACGTCTGAAAAATTGGATCAAAAGCAAGCAAGCAAGCAAAGATATCTACATCCTTTCTATAAATTCTTCCCCCACGCGCTGTCCTGTCCTGTCCTGTCCTGTCCGGTCCTGTCCTGCTAGATACATGGGATATCACTAAAAACTCATTCAAAAACATACCATCCCATCCACTCCCATCCAAAAAAAAAACAAAACAAAACAAAAAAACACCTTCATCAATCCATCCCTCTAGCCTGCACAACAAGCAAAGACGCATAAATCCCACTAGCAGCAAACCGATCCGCCGCACCACCCAGACAATCCGTCGTCCCCCCCAGATCGCGGCCCGGGAATTGTCCAAAACTCCTCCCCAAAACAACAACATCGCCTCCATTTCTCGGATTCCGCGCGATTTCCCCCTGAGCCCTCAGAACGGCCGCCTCCAGCACATCATCCCTCGTCGGAATCGTCTCAAACACAACCCGTCGCGCGAGGTCCCGCGGGAGAGAGCTTCGCATCGTGGCGAAGAAGCCTGCCAGATGCTCCTCCTCTTCTTCCTGCTGTTGTGGGATACTACCCGTAGAGCTCGTGCCCGGATGTAGTAACTTTTTATTACGGCTACGAGAAACCTTCATTTCTTGCTGCTGCTGCTGCTGCACTGCCTTTTCTTCTGCAAGCGATGAGAAATGCACAATCGTGGCAGTGACACCGGGATTCTCCGCGAGCTGCAAGACCAATCGCAGAGCGACGCGATCATCGGCGCTGAGTCCGAAGAAGGGCATGAAGATGTGATGACTCCGATCGCGGTCCAGACTCACGGTAATCGCCTGATCCTGGTCGCGTTGGCTGCGCACGCTCAGGGCGCTCATGGTACGCCGGATGGTCATGGGCCGCTGCTTCAGGGTGCCAGAGAAGCCCTTATTAATGAAGATGGCAGCGTTGCATTGCGCTGAGTCGAGAGACTGTCGGACGAAGGAACTGTAGGCATCGCTATCCAGTTTGTTCTTCGCACTGTCGGACGAGACGATCTGTGTCTCGCTCAGGCTGCCGGTCTCGCTCCAGGGGAGAAGTAAGAGATCGGACGACTCGTCTACGGCTTTGTTGACCAGCGTCTCTGCAAAGCTGCTGGTCGGCACCACGTTGACCTCTCCGGAAACCGCAAGATTAAACATCTGTCCGAGAACTCGGAACGCGTTCAACACTGGGTCGAATGCCGTGATCTCGTCGGCCTCGCCGACCTTCATGACAGCAGATCCACGGTCATTCAACTCCACCAGACGAACTCCATGAACCTCAACGTGCTTGCGGCGTCGATCTTGGACGATTTTGTCGGTGCTGTCTGGTGTAAACGACGGGTGTTCTTTCTGCATGGTCTCGGTAGGCTGGTTTCCAAGAAGAGAAACAAAAGCAAGCAGAGTAGGCATGTTGTCCAGGCGGAGGTAGACCAAAAGATTCTTGACCTTCGATGTCTCCGTCTTCTGGCCAACAACACCATCACTCTGGTTGCCCTCGTCGGTAAGAGGCTTGCCAGTGTCCCAGTCAATCTCTCCGCGCTTCCACGCTTCCAGCTTTCGTTGATACCAAGGCGGATAGAGCACCTGCACCAGTGGAGTAGTAGCAAACGTGGTGATCAGTGCCATGACGACGAAGATTGTAAATGTGCGTGTGCTCAAAATCTTCGCCTGGAGTCCGATGTTCAGAACGATGAGCTCGACCAAGCCCTTACAGGACATAAGGGCTCCAATGGTGAAGGATTCTCGCCAGACCAATCCATTCAGCCTCGCTCCCACGGTTCCTCCGGCGAATTTGGCGCAGAAAGCAACCGCAATGACGCCAATGACATACGCCCAGGTAATGCCGTTATCGAGCAGTCCAATGTTCGTGGAGAGACCCGAGAGGGCGAAGTAGAGAGGGAGGAAGATAGCGCCAATCAAATCCTCAATCTTTTCCGTGACTTTGATGGCAAACCCGCCTTCGTGAGGACACATGAGTCCGGCCATGAAAGCACCGAAAATGGGATGAACGCCGACGACTCCGGTGAAGAAGGCGGATGTCAGGGCGATCAAGAGAGTCAATGTAATGATCGATTGGGATGGACCATCCGTAAGAGAGTTGTTCCTGCGCAAAATCCACAGAAACGCAGGCCGTACCGCCAAGAACAGGAACAATGCATATCCTATGCAAGTCAGCAGCACCTGTGGCCATACGTTAGCCCAAACGTGCACACTTCTTCCTTCTCATCTTTCACGTACCCAAAGTGCAGTAAGCCCACTACCAGCATTGACCAAAGCCACGCAGAGCGCAAGCAAGATCCAGCCCACAACGTCGTTGGTCACTCCAGCTGACAGAGTAATGACACCGACTGGCGTCTGAAGCAACTTGAGCTCCGTCAAGATACGGCAAAGGACGGGGAAGGCGGTGATGGCCATGGCAATACCAATGAACAGCATATAGGTCCCAAAGTCGATGTGGACAATGCCCTCTTCGGTTCTGAATTCGTGGTATAGACCCCATGCTATTGCGCACCCCAACCCAAACGGCAGTACCATGCCAATGGCGCCAACACTGAGCGCGACCTTCCAGTTGCTGAAGAAGTACCGTAGATCGACTTCTACTCCGACCAAGAATAGGAACAGCACAAGTCCCAGGTTCGCGACGAGGTTGAGGTTCGGGATGGAGGCTTGCGGAAAGATGGCGTCTGTAAAGCCGGGTATACGACCCATCACGGAAGGGCCCAAGAGGATGCCTCCAATGACTTCGGCGATCACACGAGGCTGCCGGATCTTGGACAGAGGCCAATGGAGGAGACGGCAGAAGACGACAATGATGCCGGCTTGGATAATGAACAGAATGATTGGGTTCTACGCAGGTGTCAACTCGCAAGGAATGTACCGTCTCCGATGTTCATGCGTACGCTCTTGTCATAGTGAGTAGGATTTCCACCTTCCAGAATACCGCCTTGAGGTGTAGCTCGGTTGGTGCTTGTCGCTGTAGACGCAGCTTGGGAAACGGTGCGGTTGACGATCTGCGTCACGGTCGCCGTGACTGTGGCCATGCCGACGAGCTTGAAGAGCAGCTATTGCTCTATCGACGGCTTCAAACAGATAACAATGAAGTCCGGAAAGGATGCAGGAAGCTTTCCCGATATATGAACAAAGAAGCCTCGCACTCAGCCAAGCCTGAACAGCAGGATGAAGGTCAGCATGGGGGGAGATAAGGTATGTTGGAATGGAGTGGTAGAGATGAAATGAAGGTCATCGCCGGGAAATCGACGGCCTACCACCCTACCTGGCGGATGAACCAGCGGATGAACCAGCGGATGATAACAGGAGGTGTCGAGTCGAAGGTGGTGGTTGCCGAGAGCATGGGTCAGCCGGAACCCCATGGGCAGAGCACGCGAAAGCTCGAGAACCGAACACAGAAGTGTGCGACTGCAGGTGTGGAGACTGGAGAGGTCCAGACTCCAAGAACATTGGCGTTCCGGTCCAGAGCCAATCAACATCTATCTCTTTGTCCACCTGCTCTCCCTTCCAACGTGGTTACCACATGCGATGCGTGCTGGTCGTACCGTCGTCACATGGCGCTGCTTCTCACCCTGGCTTTCGGCCACTCAACCACTGGCGGCGCCGACAATAGAGATTTCGGACCACATGCTGCGCTGTGTGCTGCATTTCGCGGCGTACGTGGGGTCATCTGGCTGGACGAAGCGGAGCGACGAGCCGCTTGGAATGCACACATGACGTGAGCCTGGAAAGTAAGAAGACGCAGATGAGATGGAGTGAGATGGTACAGAGTAATCTGAGGAGAAAGACAGTCTGTCAGTTTGCAGGTCCGGATGTTGCACCAGGATGGCTAGATGGCGAGGATTTTCCCCGCAGTCCCGTGCTGAGCTGTGCTTTCAAGCGGAACAGGCGCGAAGACAACCCGGCAACCCGGCACCACATCTGCTTCTTCTCTGCCAGCACACTGCGCCAGTACGGAGTAGATCAGAGTGAATCGTCTCCACTGGAGGGAATCGGAAGCTGCTTCGGTATAATACCCTCTTCAAAAAGCGAGTGCACGGAAGCAAGTTTCAGTACATATGTAGTATTCCATCGGAGATTTTTTCAAATATGTGAATCGCTAGATCGCTTGAACGCTGTCAAATGCCGTTCCCTGAATGCGTATACATGTCTTCTGAGCAACCATTGCTCTCTTCTCCACTGTCGTGTGCGTTGATTGCGTCCAGAGACGCCGGTGATGAGACAATCACGCAGCCTGTGTCGTGATGATGGCCTTCTTCGACTCCGCTTGCTTCTCCTCCTCATTCAATTCATCCCAGATTTGTTTCGGATCCCAATCTTCACTCTTCGGGGCTTCCCAGATAGTAGCCTTGTCTGGACTGTCGCCGGGCCATACTGGATCTTCGAGCTCTCCGAGCTTGCTTTTGTGCTCCTTGGCTTCGTCCTCAGCGTCGACAAGCCAGTCATCCCAGACTCGAGTCTGAGGAGCGGCGGCGCCGTTTTTCACCCATCGTGTAGACTTTGTCAGAAGTATTGCCTTCCACAACGCCTCTGTAAAGTTTGAATTCGTGGGCCCTCCCACGACGCCCTGCTCTCTGACTTGGTAGCATGATAGGTCCCAATGCATCCGGTGCGGAACGGCAGCGGCAATCCAGTGGCCGATGTTGATGATGATAAAAGCGCCTGCCCACGCGAATTGAAGCTGCAGTTTTGCATTGGCCAGAGCAACAATGCCCAGCATGAGCATAAGTGTGCCAAGCAGAGACAACATTCGGTAGACGGCCGGGCTCTTGATCTCGTATTCGATCTCCTCTGGGGCGAAGTAGAGCTCTCGCGCCACGTCTTCATCACATCTGACTATCAGATAGCTTCCATTCGGATATCGGATGACAACATCACCGCGAGGTGCACGCCCCTGGGCACGTCGTGGGAGCTTGAGAGTCCACTTATTGCTAACTCCAATGATGCTGGACAGACCTGCTAGGAGGATTGTGGCCAGAATCGACATGCCGTCGCCGAAAGTGATGGAAGCGATCATCAAAATCAAGGCCTCGGCGAAGCCCAGTAGCGTAACCCATGTGAGAGGACCAGTAGCTTTGGCTTTGACTAGCGGTGGGCCCACGTTAGGCCCTCCGGTCGATGCTCGTCTTTGGCCACGCAGGAATGTGTCGAGGAAATTGTCCATACGAGTTGGTTTGTAATCTTGCTCCTTCTTCTTGACTTCAACACAGCGGACTGTGAAGGTGGGCAGTGGTACGCCGCTACGGTTGTTAGTGAGAGTAGGTGCTTTTAGCTCACGCAATACTCACAGTAGGACGTTGGCAACATGGTGAACATGGTCTTTGACATTTCCGGAGTAAATTCCGGTAACCTTGGCGGTGGTTGGCGGTAGTGTGGTTGGACGAGATGGTCTCATGAGAGCCTGGGGCGCCGGCAACAGACGAGGAAGATAGAACAGCCGGGACAGCGCTGACACCTGAGCATTTGCCAGGACGGAACCCTCTCCTAACACGGCGAGGAAACCAACAATGTCTAATTGGAAATTGTCGAATCCGTTATACCACCAGACAGCCCAATTTGGCTCTCCGGGCAGGGCGACGGTGACATTGTTGTTGCCGCCGGACATGATGAGGGGACAGTGGAGCGAATGTCGATAGGGTGACAGAGTGTACGGCGCGGTCCAGCGAGCCACGGGACAGTGGCGGAAGAGAGATGGCGCTACAGAGACTAGATCATCATACCGTAAGGTATCTTCTCGGAGGAGAGAAGGGTTGGGTACAGGAGAAAGTGCGGGCTGGCGAGTGCAGCACAAGGCAAGCAAACGCCCGTCCAAGCCTCGCTCTTAGTGCTCAGCTCCAGCTCTCTCTCTCTTGCCGCCGACGCGCCCCACACGCACGTCTTGATGTCGACGTGCAGGCCTGCGCCTCGCTGTACAGCCTGATGAGTGATGCCTACATGTAGCCATGAGAGCGCGAATGGATGATGTGGGTCAAAGCAGGAGCAGAACTTGGAAGTCATGGATATCAAGTCGTGAAAGTGGAAGGTAAGGTAGAAATGGAAAGCAAGATGGAACTGAAGAAGAAGGAGGAGTCGTCGTCCTCCTCGGCTCATCCCGAAGTGGAACCGGGGCCTCCCAGTGTGTACCTGCCTGTTTCCTACCTTACCTTACCTTACCTTACCTTACCTTACGCTGCTTCATCATCAGCCGGGCGACACGTTGACGTCGCAAAGAAGGAATCGGGATCCACATCCCAATCCTCACTGCCTCCGGCGTCGAGGTGGTACAGCGATCCATTCCGTTCCATCCGCACGCGGCCAGCTGCTCAGCCACGATTATTGAGGGCCGCGAAGTGCTCGAGAGCCCGCTCACCTTTCAATTCTCGATACAGTACATGTACCATTGCCGCCAGGCACGCCATGAACCGCCGAGCACCGTTTACTTGAGGGCACCGCTTGCCGCCGCAACGACTCACCCACCTTACCGCCGCCTTCCTTCCTTCCTTCCTTCCTTCCTTCCTTCCTTCCTTCCGGCCGCCTTGCAACTGCCTTGCGAGCGTATAAATCGCAGGTGAGGCTCGCACATCTTCCTTCCATTGTCTCGTAATTGCCCCGTCGTGCTTGCCACAGTGTGTCGGCTCACGCAATCAATCCGACATGCCACCGCTCACCATGTTCCCTAGATATTCCCCGCGCAACCACGATGCTGCACTGCTCACCTGCCGGCTACGTTATCACCGCCACACATACAGCATCGTCATCACCGTCACGCACGTGGCAGGCATGCTCAAGGACAAGGTGTGTGTGGGTGTGTGGATTGCTTGGTGCACCTCACTGCGCCGCATGCGATAGATCCATCTCCCGAAATTGCTGCCTCTCCATTCAAGCCACTGACACAGTGCAAGATCAAACGACGGCGGGTGCGGAAAGATTCGACAGCGAGTGACGTGAATGGCACAGTCAAGGCCAACGACGACGACTCAACCGTTCAACCGACGCGAAGAAAGTCGTCCAGGGTCTCGCTCTTGCGCAAAAAGCCACCAGCAACAGTGGAGACGGATCCTCCCAAGATGCCGCAGCAGGCGCAGGAAGTGCTGAGTCGACGCATCAAACTTGCCGGCGAATCGACTGCCTACAGGAACCACCGTGCAGATCTACTAGCCAGAGAGCGCGAAGACTCGTGGGATGCTCCCGCAAGAAAGCGAGCTTCCAAGAACGAGAAGCACGCGAATCAGATCTTACTCAAAATACGAGAGAATGAACGCGTGGATCCTTTACTGTTCGGCAATCTGCCCTCGGAAAGGGTACCGCCCGCCGAGACTCTCGACATGGGAGGCCGTTTTCTGGTGTCCCAACGCAGGATTGAAAAGAGTAAGATCTTTCGAATCGCCAGCCAGATGCCCAAGGGTGCACACCTGCACCTTCACTTCAATTCCGAGATTCCGCCGGAGAAGTTACTACCCTATGCTCGTAGGCCGGAAATGGCCGAGACCATGTGCATTCGATGCGACCGACCACTGTGCTCCCCTATGGACTTCACGCAAGCAGAAATCGTCTTCGACGTGAAAGATTCAGGCACCACGAAGGCCAATATCTTCTCTCCCGATTACAGCCCAAAGTTCAAGGAGCCGGAAAGTACTCCATGGATGCGGTGGTCAGATTTCCGTCGGCAGTTCCCGAAGGAGAAAGCACAGGTCGGGAACATCTATGGAAGTTGCGAGGAACTAGTCGATGAGGCTGAGTACTGGGTGCGGGAGAAGATGATAATCACTCAGGAGAAGGCTTACCACGATCGTCAAACGACCAATGGAGTCTGGGCTTGCTTCAATCAAGGCACGCGGGCATTCAAGGGTCTTATGAACTACGAGGGGGTGTACAGATGGTACATTGGACATGCTATTGAAAGCATGATCCGAGAAAAAGTCATGTATGCCGAGCTCCGGCCTATGTTGCTGGATAAGGATATCCCCTCCAATGACGGGAGACGGAGACTTGGTCATAAAGAACAGATGACCATTGTGTGCGAAGAGATGCAGGAAAAGCGAACACAACTGGAAAGCGAGGGACGACTTCAGTCATTTCCTTTCGGCATCAAGATCATCTACTGCACGCCCAGAAGCATACCACTTGCAAAGATGAGGAGCGAGCTGCAAGATTGTATCAATCTAAAGCTCCAATTTCCAGACCTTATTTGCGGCTTCGATCTGGTTGGCGCAGAAGACCGGCCAAACCACGTTGGCTTCTACGCTGATCTACTGGTGGCTTTTACAGAAACGTGCAAGGAGCTTGGGATATCGATACCATTCATGTTCCACGCCGGCGAAACGCTCCTTGACACGGGCGGTTCTCACGATCCGGACAACAGCAACCTCTACGACTCGTTTTTGCTGAATGCCAAGAGGATCGGGCATGGCTACGCTCTCCTCAAGCACCCATTGCTGGTCGAGAAGTACCGCGAGAGGAGGATTTGTCTGGAGTTGTGCCCCATATCGAACGAGCTGCTCCACTTATGCGGAAACGCAAGACAACACATCTTCCCGGAGCTGTTGGCGGCGGGATTGGAATGCACGTTGAACGCAGACAATCCCTCATTGTTCAGGTGAGTTCTGAGTCCCTCTTTACAGCAACACAGTGCGCATTCCAGCTCCTACTTTCGTGATGGCTGAGTTTAGGTGTGCTGACAGAGGTCCCTCGCTGAACAGATCTGCGCTATCCCACGAATTTTATCAAGTCCTGGCTGGAGACCCAAGAATGAACATTCACGGTTGGAAACAGCTGGCAGAGTGGAGCCTCGAACACAGTTGTCTCAGCCTCGAACAGAGAGTTGAAGCGAAAAAGATCTTTGATCGAGACTGGGAGAACTTCTGCCAGTGGGTCATTGATACCTACGACGAACATGCCAAGGAGCTGAAAGATCCCAAAGATCTTGTTCTACCTGTGTGAGCGACCCATATAGATTATCCCAAATACGCATCCACAATCGCGTTCAAGTTGACCTGCAGTAGAAGCACGGGCCCTTGCAGGTGTTCATGTAAAAACAGGTGTCTCAGTGTACCAAATGGATTGAAAACAGCTTGCTTGATACGAAATTGTTGACGAGCCGAGGCTTATGTACTGACCAAGCAGGACAGCAAACATTTGTGCTTTCCATCTTTACGCGTTGGTGGTGGGTGCACATGGCAGCAGACTAAGCGAGCGAGCAAACGGGAAGCCAGTGAACTTCAAAACACGCAAAAAGCTAAAGCTGGACCCCCTTTTCACGTGCGGGCTTTCTCCCTTCCAACCACCGACCGAACGGAACTGCGGCGAAACAGAAACATTGCCCACTTCTTCATTTCAGGGCCGAATACAAGGCATCACGCGGGTCTTCCTGTCCGTTCCCTCCTTTTTCAACTGCACTCGATACTCGGACGTGCGGCGCTCCAACGCCTGCCGCCGCCACTGCAAACGAGCGGTTCAACTTCTCTGGAGGCCCGCCGGCCGTGACACGAATCCGACTGCGTCTGCGTGGCCGAGATGGCTCGCTCGAAGCTCTGCGCACTTGGCGTGCTTCCTCTCGTGGCCGGTCACCTCATCAACCCATCGGCGACAATTACGGCGAAGCCCACAGCGACCAGAGAATATGGCAGATACGGCCAGATGATGGGACATGAATTGTTCGGAAGAGGAGCCGCTGAGCTTTGCGATGGAGGGAACGCAATGGCGTGTCCTGCCCCCTCCGGCACTTGCTATACCGGTACGGACGGCTTGATAGGGTGCTGCACCGCTACCCGCTGTGCACCTCGGACGACTTGCATCGAATACCAGTCTTCTATAACGACTTCTTGTGACATCGACCTTGGCGGCTGCCTGACATGGTGAGCAGCCCTCGTAGAAGTGTCGCTAAATGCACGACTGACGTCTTCCAGCTCGGAGTCATCGTATCCGTACTGCTATACCATTACAAACATTGCGAATGGACAGTGGATCCATTGGTGCGATATGGCAGGGGGTCCCAGGACCGAGACCACATCCTACGTAAACCCAGCCATGACAGGCGTCGAGGTGGATGCCCAAGGCTTTCCGGTAACTGCATCATCAACCACAATCACGTCCACCTCCAGCTCGACTTCATTCACTACATCTCCGGCGACCACAGTCCCTTCGACCAGCACCAGTGGCACCAGTGTCGTGGTCGTCTACATCACCTCAAACTTTCCCGCTGATATTGCATCTTCGACCGAAGATCCAGCGGCTACGAGCGGCGACTCCACCAGCACGCCAACACCTTCACCACAGCAAGAGGAAAAGCATGGCTTTTCGTCGGGAGCAGTTGGTGGCATAGCAGGCGGAGCAGCAGCAGGCGTCGCTCTAGTCGTTGCAGGTCTCATCTTCTACTTCCGAACGAGACTCTTCGGCTCGAAGCAGGAGCCAGAATCCAACAACCCCCAGAACGACGACAAAGCCACCCAGCCAGACACGGCGACGCGCTCCAGCGCCTCTTTCACCAAAGGCGACGACCGCGGCCATGAGCTCCCCCTCGAACTCCCGTCACAGAATCTGTACTCGCCCGACTCCCTCGCACACCTCGGGCATCCGAACGCCGCCGCCGCCGCCGCCGCCGCCGCTCCGTACGTGATGAACGAGAAAGAAACCAACACCCAACAACGCTACACCATCACGAACCCCGACGCTCCCGCCTCCCCATACCAAGCCTACCGCCCTTACGCCCCACGCCCCGGAACCGTCGAAGCACCCGTCGACCGTCCCCTCTCCACCACCACAGGCACCATCTCCCCCCTCCTCGGCACCACCAACACCACCACCAGCACCGCCTTCCCCTCCCCCGTCTCCCGCAGTTCACTCTTCCAGCCGCAACCCCAAGACATCATCCCACACACCCCCTCCAACTACCAGCTCCACCCGCCAGATAGCATTGTTCCGCAACAACAAACCGCAGCTCATCATCATCAGCAACCACCACCACCACCAAGCTTGCCGCAGGACTATTCGACTGCGAATCTGACTTTCCGCGGCGGGGAGCCGGTTTATAATAATCATGGACGGGAAAGTCGGAGTCATCTTGCTGCGGCGGCGGCGGCGGCGGCGCCTTGGGCTTATCTTTCGGCGGAGGATGCGAGGCAGTATGGGGTTTGGGGGGACGGGGAGAGTCCGACGAGGGCGCAGCGGGAGGAGGAGGAGGAGTAGTAGTGAGGTCGGAGTGCGGATCAAGGGCGTTCTCTTGCTCTTTCATTGCATTCAATTTCGGATACGACGTTCCAGACGGCATGCAGTAGAGGCGCTCAGCTGGGTGGGCATTTGGTGGGAGACGGGCAGACAGGCAGCGTGGAGTTTTGGGAAATTTTGCAGTAGTAGAGTCTGTCATTCCTGTCATTCGTGGAGATTGTATTTCCAATTCCGTCGCAAGGTAGAACGAGCATCACAGATTGATGGTGGGGTATCCTATTAACAACAACAACAACAAAAAGAAGTAGCGCATCAAAAGCTCGCTACGAAATGTACACCTTCTTCAAATCTCGCTCCTCCCACTCGCATTCCAAGTCTGTCGGATCTCGAATCTTTCCTGCTTTCGTCCCCAGTTTCTCGTTCAAGCGTTTCAATCTCTCCCGGCCAAAGACACGCCCGTTGGGCAGGACGACGGGATCGTCTTCCATATGGCTCTTCGGGTGATGGGCGTAGGGAACATTGCGTGCGAGCTCGTTGAGCTCGGTGCTGCAGATGGGACAGACGGGGGCGCCGGTGTTGGCGCTCGCTTGAAGGGCGTATTGGGAGTGGCAGCTGGGCGTTTTGAGGGCGGAGAGGCCGGCGGATAGGGCAATGTGGAGGAGGGGTTGGGATGGCAGGGCGAAGAGCTCGTGGTGGATTTTGACGAATTGTTGGGCGAGATGCGTGTAGCGTTCGGGGCTGTACATCATCTGCTTGCAGCGTTAGACAAAGCTCGTAAGTTGGTGGGTAGAGTCGAGTAGTCGCTCACCCGGTATGGTTCCACCAAGGTATCCGGAGGATGTGCCAAAAGACCACCCGCTCGCAGGCCGAATTCAACATCCGGTCCACCCGAGAGATGTTTCCGTGCGTGCACTATAGCTTCCACTTGATCTTTCAGATCGCGTTTCCTCGCAAGCTCAATAAACTGTTGTAGCCGCAGCTCCAGCTCCAGATTACTGTTAATCTTCTTGAGCGGCTGCTTGTTGTCATTGCACCAGGAGAGACATTCCTGTACTCGTCCGGCCAGCAGACTCTTTTCTATCCTGCCACAGTCCTCAAACACATCCACGTCCACCAAATCTCTGATGTCCTTCTCGGCCGCAAGCTCTCTTGCACTCTCGGTGTAGCCTTGTCGCAGTAGATAGTCCACCAATAGACGATCTAGACGGGTATGCGACCAGGTTTCATATTTGACGTCTGCGAGACTCGGGATCTCGTGTAATTGCTGGAGATGCTCGATCCGCAGTCGTTGCTGACGATGGAGGTTCTGTTCCTCGGCGTGGAGTGCTTCCAGCTTCCGCTTGAGGTTCTGGGCTTTCTGGAGGGTGGCATCTAGCGATTCCAGTGCTTGATCGGGCTTCTGGCTGACTGCTGAGTGCACATCTTTGGTGATGTTCTTGTTAGCTTGTTCAATATGCCGTTGCGCGGTCTTCAGGTTCTTCCTTAGCAGCTCGTGGGGCAGTCGCAGCAGTGGCTGATCCAGCAGCAGTTGGGAGTCCGGGTCCAATTTGGTCGTTGTCAACTCAGCCATGATGTCCCGTTAGCCAAGACTTTTGGGGTGGAAGTTGTGACGGCTTAATGTTACGGCGAGGTCGCGGTGACCCATGTGATAGCAGCGCATGTACGACCAGGTCACACCATGCATGTTCAAATGTTGATGGGTCTTTTGATTGACTCGCTCCACCACACACCAGACACCGAATTTGAGCCGAGTTCCTCATAACGTCACTTCACGTCACACTGTGAAGCTTGGACACGCGACTGACTAGAGGAGGGGATCTTCTTGCTATTAAATTGGAAAGCACACACAATTCAATTTCATTTCGACGGACGTTTGCAACCTCTACCACACGCCTTCATCACCACTTACACAAGGTACAGACATCGCAATTGTCGTCCAAGATCCAGCTCTGACAGCTCTACAGAGAAACAACAAACAGCAATCAACATGTCTGGCACCGAAGAGACCTACCACCTCACCAAGGAAGTAAGTTGACAAGCACCTTGAAGTGGTCCAATTCGATCCGTCCTAACACGTAAACAGGACATCCGCAAGACCGAGCAGCAAACCTCCAAACTCCACGGCGGTAACATTCCAGCAGACTCGGAAGCTGCTGGCCTCCAATCCATTACCGACACCGCCGACAAGAACAAGCCTGAGATCATCAACGAGCGTCAAGCCAATCTGCCTCTACCAGACCAGCCACCAGGCCAGTCCGACTTCTCCAGCGCCGACTCGCGGACTGTCAACGTTGGCTCCGGCGGTAATGCCAGCAACTTCTCCTACGGCAACGACGCTCTCCGCGAGCCAGCAACTGGCGACAGCGCTGTTCGAGCTGACCCATCCGTGACCGGTGGCAACGTCCTCGGTCAGGGCGTTGGACGTGAGGCAGTCGATGGTCTCGGTGGCCTGCCCAACGATGCTGTGGCTCAGGGATCGAAGAACAAGGAGAACTTGGCGGATACCACTGGCAAGGACTACGGCTACCCTGACAATGACCCAGCCGATACCAGCAAGTTGCCATGAGTGATGTATGAGGTAGATTCCGGTAGGATACCTGTTACATCGTGGCCTGGGACACAGGAAGACAGGCGACACGATTTCCACGTTTGCATGAGAGCAAGAAGAGTCTAAGCAGACCTAGAAGGCGTCGAGCAACGGCATCACGCAGCAGAGAGCAGCTACGACAGATAGAGCAGCATAATTGAAAGCCGTCTCGAATTTTCACAATCAGTGAACACTTCTGAACTCTTTTCAGTTCCACCTCGTGACCCTTTTCCCGATGTAGTAAATGCGATTTCTGCGGACCCCTCTCGACGCTGTGATGCTAACAAGACATCTTGGCGTCCATACGTCAGCTCGAAAGATTCGTTGTTCAGCTGATTCAACCTCTTGTTATTTACGGGCATGAATCGCAACGGTCTGGTGGGTGTAGTGGGTTCTGTGACATTGACTCAACCATCATCAATCCTGCTCAGCTGGCTGAAACTTCTAGCACGCATGCGGGCCCGCAGCGGCTACACATTACATCATGGCAGCGTAAGTAGAAGTGGTACTGCTCTTCAAAAGAGGTGACGATGTAACTGTGCGTCTCAATCACACAAACAAACACTCGAACCGCTACTCACATTTGATTACAACCACTGCTCGTACAAATCACACTGAAAGACACCAGGAAATCAGTCAGCATGGCATCCTCTGAGGGAACCAAGGTACATTTTGCGCCTGCGCGTAGCTCGTCGATATAGTTCAGCACAGCTTCGCGCATGTGCCCATATACTGTGCTGCGCAGCTACTGATCCTTTGTCCAGGTCACCAAGGACCCGCAAGCACTCAACAACCCCAAAAACGAAAACCCCGGCATCGTGACCTCTGACTCGCTGGCCGGCGAGTCGATCAAGGAGGGCGGCAGCTTCGCCGCCAACTCGGACGCACGAGGTCCCATGGACCAGCCCTCAGCAGGCACCACTGCCAACACCACCGACACCTCGAACGCCACGCGGCTCGAGCCAGCCCCGGATGCGGAGGCTCGCGCGGCTACGAGCGAATGGAGCGAGAACGCGCAGCTCAATGCGGGCAAGACTCTCGGCAAGGAATCCGGCGTGGGACCAACATACAACGCCGCCGTCGGCGACGCGAGCAACTCGTCCAGCGTTGCGGGTCCGGCTCCCGGCTACGCTTCTCATCCGGCTCCATCTATGGGCGACACGTTCGCTCCCAAGGGCAAGAACATCCAGGAAGGCGGCTTCGACTCCGGCGCACCAAACGCCAGCTTCACGACGGACATCGGAGGCAAGAACGACCCAGGCCGTGTTGCTCTGGGCCGTATGGTGAGTGTCTTTGAAATGGACGTGACAGTCGCAACGAACGCTGACGGTTTGCAGGAGGAGAGCAACGTCCCAGTCTCAGGTGGAGCAGGCGCGCGGCAGCAGAACATCACCGGTGACGGCCAGTTCGACAACCTCGACGAGGCCAGCGCTTAAGGTCGCATTGTACCTCAGATCAACAAGGTCCACATTCTGGCAAGGTAAACCAGGCCGGCCACTCCCACGCGGGATCATGAACAGCAGAAGGACGGAGGCAACGTTCGCATGAGAAGGATCTCAAGGTAATGGATCCTCAATGAGTTACGAATACCGGTGTAGCGCCTGTGAAAGTAGAAACGTCAATGCATACAACTCTTCTGTGCCAGCTCTTCTACTCGTCCAAGATGTGATCTGAATTTGCGTCCTTCCCACGCAGGCCGCAGGATAAGCGCATCTTGCTGCCACGCATATGCACATGCAACCACCTGAATCCCTTCCATAGAATTTTGCAAATCCCGCCCTCTACACCGGAACACCACGACATGCCACACGGAACGAGGCCTGAGACGGTGCAAGAGGTGGAAATGAGTTTCATGTGTGAACGGGAACAAGGTTTTCGCCACCCCTTTTTTGTTTCTGCCTAGGGCAGCAACAATATCCCCTCTTTGCGGCTGAGAGGAGTTTTGACTTCCTTCCAGGCCTTGTGGAGGGCGGCGGATTGCAAAGTTAGGCATTGTTTCCATAATTCGGGGTCGTGGCTTATGGTATTAGCGAGGCTGCCTTCTCGCTGCTCTGCATAGCGAAGCCCGTTGTTGGACGTTGCTTGTAGGACAGTGACTTGAGTAGAGGTTTTTTGGCGTTGGGATAATGTGCGCCCCTTTCACATCGAGTGCCACCCTTGTCCGTAGTTTTTCACTGTCTGTCGAGTGATATGCAGGCAAGCTCATTGGGAATTCCACCTGACGGCGAACCAAGCATCGAAGCTCGTGACTGTCGGATTGCTGAACAGGTGGCCCAGATTCGTCTGTGCGAAGTCGTAACGACCTTCAGCGGTACTGATAAGGCCGCGGACAATGCTTTGTCTCGTGGTGTTCCGCTGAGCAACAGCGTCTTGAAGAGCCGATCGCAAAGTGTATGGACTATGCCACTCGGCGGTGAAAGTGCTTCCTTGTTGGAATCAGCATGTGCACCATGTGTAAGGGAAAGGGCACTACGAACCTCGCAGCCTCTGCACGTTGTCCACCAGGTTATTAAGTGAGATGCGCAACCCGTACATCCGTATCTGCGCCGGCCAGTTCGGGAGTTCCAGCGCCATACAAACGTAGCGAGCCACGTCCTGCACTGCCGTCATGCAAATGGTGACATTGGGTTCCTGGTTCGCATTATAGGCAGGCACCACGGCTGTCATTGAGCGGCAATTCAGGATGTAGTTCCCTTCGCCGCTGGTGGCAGAACCAAGCCCGATGCCAATGCGCGCCAGCCCTCCAGGTTGAAATCGTTCGTAGAATATCCCGCAAACAAATATGGTGGACTGCATCTGGCGCGAGAAACGCGTCAACAAGTGTCGAGCATCAGTCCGTCCTCTGTCGTCTTCTGCTGACCGCGATTCTGGGGGACCTTCGAACTCGGCGGGAATGAAGCGCCTTACGTGTGCGTTGGCAGCGGCTTTGATGAGCTCTATCTGATTGGGGCCGGTGACAGTGGACACGACCTGGAGAAGTAACCACGCATTAGCTTAGCTAGGCTTGAGCAGCTTGAAGTGTTACGGCTCACTCACAGTGTCGATGCCGCGGAGCGCAAATCGAAGGGTATCGGCGTCGTTGTAGTCTACAAGGGCTACCTGATAGCCGTTGTTGACAAGTTGCGGTTGTGGCTGTGACATGTCAGTTTGCAAGCAGCGACTCAACACGGGTCAGATAAGGCCGACGGAGATTCGGATCTGCCCGCAAGGAGCCCACATTGTGCTCGTTGGTGGTCACACTAGGCACATACGCTTCTAGACAAGAATATAGCATGGTGGCTAGTGTCTTCGTCGATGACTCGTGCAATGAGACATGCCAGTCCACCAGTCCCTGCTATTGCTATGCGCATTGTGGACATCTCGTTGCACTCGGATTACAAACTCCGTTTTCGCGTTATTGCTTCGAGCCTTGGACCTTTAAACCAGCGAGGATTGTGTGCAGCCACAGCGGGCTGTCAAGCTGCGCTGCGACCTGGCGGCTTGCTCGTTGCTCCCACGTCAATCCAGGCAGTCCAGGATCTGCTTGGTAATCCTTTGGTTGCTCTTTCACATGCGTAAAGTCTGGCGGCATTGTGATGCAAGACACGACGCGTGGAGGCAACGAACCACCCATGGGTCAGATAAGTAGAGTCTTCCAGAACCTTGGACAGACTCCTATCTTGTTGTCCCGCGTTGTTCGTATGTACAGAGTCCAGGGTAGAGACTCGGCTATGCAACCTTACGGGACTGGAAACGGTCGTAGATTCCCAACACTCAATCAGAGCTTGTGGAAGCACTGAATGTCGAGCGAAGGAACAGTCTGAGCCGGGATAGGTCCTGTAAGATCGGTATTAGCAAGGCTGTCGGCGGCCCTCCGGCTGAAGCATAGTGGACTCTCAGGCTACGCCCTCACCTCGAGATCTGGTTCGTCGGCTTCCCATCCACACAAAGGTCTCTCAAAGGCTTAGCGCCCTCGAAGACTGTATGTTCGCAGAGCAGGGCAGAAAGGGTTGAGGCAAACACTGCTCAAGTGTTTGGTGAGTCTCAGTCGATGCCAGGCGCGACAGGTGCCACGAAATCCGTGATGTAACCTTCAATCTGTGTCGAATGTGGGTATGGAACAAGCGATGCCAGAAGATGTTTACTGGAGACGGGTAGCGGCCTGCAAGGGTGGTTAATGACAGATAGTACAGAGGCGAGCGCAGAGTTGTTGAGTGAGCGACTGTAGCGAATGAGCCAAAGGCCCGTGGAGGGCGCTTTTGCATGTGAGTTAGCAACTCGCCGACGAAAAGCCTTCACGCAAAAGCACCAGTTGTATCTTTCGTTGGAATTTGCAGACGGAAGTCCTTATGACGACGTGACCCGGTCTGCTATCTTCAAGCCTAGAGCATGCAGGTTAATACACTAGGCAAGAGGGAACAAGCCTCTGTACCGACATTCGACCCGGCACTGGGACGCAGCCGAAGCTTGACTTCACAGGGGTTTTGTATCGGAGAGCAAGACCTTTCCACTATCCTGGGCGTCGTGGACGTGACAAGTAGATTGGCAATACTTTGTGGCCGCTAGTGGGGCCCGAAGGAGAGGTCTTGGGCTCGATAGAGACGCCACGGGCTCGTGATAAAGCCTGCTCATCCCTCGCGAAGCGCAACACACACTTCCAAGCGATTTCGAATAACGTTTCGTGGCACTGCGTCGTCGACATGCATCGGAAGGCTCAAGTGTCTTGACGTCCCAATAAGCAAGGCCTGTCTCGAGCGGGAAGTAGCTTCCAAGACGAATGCAAGCTACTCGTCTAATGCTGCAAGCTGCATACTTGTGCAGAGACGACGAACACATGTGGATTTACACTTCGGAACTCGGATGTGCGCATCTTGTTCTTGAACCTGCCTATGAGCAGTCGCCCTGCAGAATCAATGAATGTAGGGTCATACGCAGCAACTCCTGCTCCCGGTTCCGAAGACTCTGGTGCCGAGAGGAAAATCACTGCTTCTGAGGAGCCTTCGCATCCGGATGTAGGGCAGGCAAGGCTATGTCGACCCTGACCAGTAGAGCCGCGTGTTACTTTCTCTGAGGCTTGTATGCTTTGGAAGCGGCAAAGAAAAGTTGCTCCGAGCTTACTTTCAAGATATCTCGTCTCGCTTGAGCTCGAGCGCTTCCACGGCCGCTCACGCGCCGCTTCATGCACAGTCATGCAGAAAGAAGATCCACCGGTGAGTGCCTGCACAATGCTCGGCTTGCGCCCGTAGGGCCGATTAGTGAGGTAGGGCAAGTTCGGCATGTACATTGTAGACTTTGGACCAGCACAACGCAATGTCGTCCGTCGTTCCGAAGGCGTGGAGATAACATTTGGCGGCTGAGGTCCGAGGGTCACGTGCAGAGGCGGGGATTTGGTGTCGTGCGAGAACAGCTGTCTACCCAGACAGATTCATTACACCTTGCGGGTAGATGGTCAGCGGCGTTGATGCTCATGCCAATGGTGGTGATGGACAAGACCACAGGGCGTTCGTGTGTCCGGATCCGGATCGTGTGTGGATGTGATGTGAAAGGTGAAGTTGGGCGACGGAGGTCGGAAGTTGAAGCTGGACTGGGACTGGAACTGGAACTGGAACTGGAATGCTTCAGACCCAAACCAGGGTCAAACACTGGCCCGAGCGCCGTCGCGTCAACCGACGCGTTCCGCAGCTCTGCCCCGAAAACACTGATGCCTCACTCACCTCGCTATCTCATTATCGACCTTCTCACTACCGTATCTCTACCAACCCCAGTAGCAATGGAGCAGGAGCAGGAGCCGCCAGAGTCTACACACCGCTCCGATGGCTATGCGTTTCTGAACCATTCGGCATCCACCGTCCACCAGAATCAGCCACCAATGGTCGATGACAAACCGCTCGCTCGCCAGAAGCGTAAACGGACCAGGTAGAGTCCACGATCAGGAAGCCTGCTCTGCTCGCTCTGGATTCTAACGAGATCATCTGTAGTCAGGAAGACCAGACGGTATTGGAGGCTGCCTATCAGAAGGATCCCAAGCCCGACAAAGCTGCCCGTCTTGAGCTCGTCAAGCAGGTTGCACTAGGCGAGAAAGAAGTCCAGGTATTCCGCAGGCGCCTATGTCCTTTCCTGGGTGCTCAGATTTCTGACTATCCCCGCAGATATGGTTTCAAAACCGGCGTCAAAGTTCTAGGCGCAAGTCAAGGCCTTTACTTCCACATGAAGTCGCCCAGTACCAGATGTCTCGAGTTGGTATGCCGGCAGGCTCTTCGTCATCCAGACATGGGTCGCCTGCAACCGATCAAGATCACGAGAGTCATGTCGATGGTGCCAGCTCGAAAGTACCCGGGCCGACGAACGCTTCGTCTCATAGCAGTGAGCCAAATCCGATGAAACCCGACCCTTCTGTCTCCCGTGCCGATGCAGCAACTGAGCCCACAGCCACTGTCCACCCAACGTGCAATACATCGGATGCGGTCGGGGCGTCTCCGGCCAACTCGCGGCTATCGCTATCATCTTTGACTGGCACATCTACACCAGATCAACAACTGGAAGCTCGAACCATAGGCTACCTTGCCAACCGACGAAGCGCACCACCAGTCCGCGATGATCTCACCAGTCAGAATCCTTCAACAGTCACGCCCAATGTGAGCTCAGACCGGAAACTCAAGAAGTCGGCTTCTCTTGTCCGTCTGTCAATGAATGCGGAGGGCAAGGCTGAGATTGTGACGAAGGATGCATCTTCGCCATCGCCACCACGACCCCAACATAATGTGCTTTTGCATGACACCTCCGCGGTGTCGACTGCCGTACCGACGTCGGCACAGCCCTACGGCCAAGGCTTGCACAGGTCTACTAGTGGACGTTCTCGTGACTCCAGGGCGTGGGAATTTTGGTGCGACAAAGAAGCTCGGAGCTCGCTTGAGACGGCAGCCGAAAGAGATGCAAGTGGTTCAGCTACAGGCGCCATTGGCCTGCTTCGCACCGCCTCGGGAAGGAACGTGCTCGGATTGGTGCCATCCAAGAGGAATTCGGCGGCCGTGCAGCGTGTACATCCTTCCAAGCGATCAAAATTGGATCAAACGAGAGCGGCGCTGCAAAGGTCAAGCACCTCTCAAGGACGCCTTCAGGGTAAAGCAGGCCAGACGGTACCGAAATTGAAACATTCGGGGTCAGCAAATCTCATTCGCAGCCACGGCAATGATTCCGATAAGGAGAATTGGTCCCCTAGCACGGATGGCGCATCCGACTTCCTCAGCAGAGATTCCAATCCGACAGCACAGCGTAACCGCCAAGCAGGTGATGAGCGTGTAAGTCGTCGAACATTGGCGCAGACAGCCAATGCACGCAGCAGGGCACACAGACCTGCAGGCGCAGACATCGAGGACGATGCCGAGTTGTCTGCTTTCATGCGTGGAGGGAAAGAGAATGTGTCAGCGGGCGATGACATGGATTGTGTCCAAGGACTATTGTCTCTCAGTCAGGGCAACTGGCGATAATCCACGGTGTCGACGATCCATTTTCACATTCAGAAGAGCCGGTGGCCAAGACCCGCTTTACTTCTTGTCCAACATCAGTCGAAGCCATTGTCATGTCCAACGGGTTCTTGCACGACATACAGAAACCTCTGGTCTTAATTGGAACACGCGGGTTGCACGGTACCGCTTGGCAGAGATATCCTGTATGCATGAGTGTTCTTGACAGCCCCATTCGACGCCTTCATTCTCATGACCGAGCCAGCATGTACGACGAATCGAGCTTCAGTATGTTTTCTCATAGAGCGGGTACGTCCGTGCACCGTGTCTGCAACCTCGACTATTCCCCCGCCAACTTTGCCATCGACTTACCCACCACTGCTTGTCCTGCGACAGTCCGAGATCTTAGTCTTGTCGTTGATATTGATATTGACCGATGTCGCTCGACTGACCGACTCGTCTTCAACACGAGATCTACTCCAACTTTGCTTTGGTGGAAGGATTTGCAGGTGCACTCTTCCCACCTTCCACTTCTGAGGTAGGTAACTGCTGATATCCCATCCCACTGTCCCTCATCTTAATGCTTTCCACATTCGCCGCGTCTGCTGCTCCCGAATCTAGACCATCTCATGTGGTGACACTGGAGCGCGAGCACTGATTCTGCAGAATGCCTCACCAAATCTTCATCCTCAGAGATTTCCATCCTGCGACAGTAATCACCTAACCATGATGGAAAGAACAGAACACGTCGGATATACCGACGCCACCGGCCTGTCGAGGATGAAGAAGGACCTGCAGAGTCGACCGGCGGACGGCGCCTCCAACAGCAACAGCGACATGGTCCGAACTGCCACGGCCAAGTCGAGACAAATCACCATTGGCATCGTCGGTGCTGGATTCGCGGGTCTGCGATGTGCCGACCTCCTACTGCAGGCCGGCTGCAAAGTCACGATCCTCGAAGCCCGCAACAGACTTGGTGGACGAGTAGCCCAAAGTGCTCACCTCGGCCATCTGGTCGACCTGGGACCGAACTGGATCCATGGCACAGACGACAATCCGATCATGGACATTGCAAAGCAAACAGGGACCAAACTGCATGCTTGGGATGAGGATTGTGTCATCTTTGACAGTGAGGGCCAGGCTCTTAGCAAGGAAGAAGCAGATGAGTATGGCTCCATCTTGTGGGATGACGGACTGATTGCGGATGCTTTTCGGTATTCGAATGAGCATCATGATACTATCGATCCCCAGAGGAGCCTGTACGACTTCTTCGTGGAGAGAAGTAAGGACCTGTTCGAGAGCGAGCCAGTCGAAGTCGCAAAGCAGAAACGGGAGAAATTGCTGCAGTTCACTTGGATGTGGAGCTGCTATATTGGGAGTCCCGTGGATCGCCAGTCTCTCAAGTTCTTTTGGCTGGAAGAGTGCATCGAAGGAGAGAACCCATTCGTGGCCGGAACTTACGTTGACATCCTGCAAGCAGTGGCAGATCCTGCGAAGAAGGCCGCAGACATCATGCTCAACACCGAGGTGGTAGAGATTTCGTCGACAGGAAATGGGGCCACGAATGACTACTACTCTGGCCAGCCCCACGGCTCCAATCCACGGACTCGCCCAAGCGTACGAACTGCCCAGGGTCAAGTCCTCAGCTTCGACGAGATTGTGGTGACAACACCGCTGGGCTGGCTCAAGCGCAACAAAGCAGCTTTCCACCCCGAGCTCCCACCAAGACTCTCCTCCGCAATCGACAACATCTCCTACGGCCAACTCGACAAAGTATACATCACCTTCCCCAGCGCCTTCTGGGACACCCCGACCGCCTCAACCCCAGACCCTCCACCCCACGGCATCGACCCAGCAGGAACAACCCCCAACGTCACCGCCAAGACATTTCCACTCCACCAACCTCCTCCCTCCAACAACAACAACGAAGACGACAACCCTTCTTCCTCCTCCTCCTCCTCCTCCAAATCTCCAGGCTTCATCCACTGGCTCCAACCCACCTACGCCAGAACCACAAACCCTCGCCAATGGATGCAAGAACTCGTAAACTTCTCCGCCCTCACCCCCGCCTCCTGCGCCCATCCCACCCTCCTCTTCTACATCCACGGTCCCCAGAGCGAAGCCATCGGCTCCCTCCTCCTCCAGCCCGATGAAGAAGACTCCGACTCCTCCGATTCCAAGCTCAAGCAATTCTTCGAACCCTACTACTCCCTCCTGCCCAACTACTCCCGCGCCAACCCGGCCTGTACGCCCCGCGCGGTGCTCGCGACGGGCTGGGCGGTCGATACATTCGCGGGTTATGGTTCGTATGCGAATTTCCAGGTCGGGTTGCAGAGGGGGGACGAAGACGTGGCAGTCATGAGGGAGGGATTGCCCGAGAGGGGCGTGTGGCTTGCGGGCGAGCATACGGCTCCCTTTGTGGCTTTGGGAACGAGTACGGGGGCGTATTGGTCGGGTGAGGCGGTGGGGAGGAGGATTGTGGAGGCGTATGGATTGAAAGGGGGGAGTTGTCTGACAGATCTGTAAGTGAGTGAGAGAGAGAGAGGAAACGGAAGCATTAGAAAGAAATTGAGAAACAGAGTGCATGCGAATAAATTGGTCCATAAAAAAGTCCTCTCTCTCTAAGATAGCATCTATCAATAACAACACAAAACTCTCTATAACCCCCTCTTCTCATCTTGAAGCCCTCCATTCAACATCCCAATCCCATCCTCCCTCCTCCGCCTCCTCCCATACACGTCCTTGGCCCACTCGGAAATCTGAAAACACCAGCCTCCAGCCACCAACAATCCGCTCACGACATTCACCAACCGAATGAAAAGCGCCGGAAACGAATTCCATTCCTCCGCGATCGTCAGTTGAATCGGCTCAATGTCGAACTTCACAAACACGCCCGGGACGGCGTTTTCGGGGACGGCGTGGCTCTGCTCGGTCACGGCGTATTGGTTCGTGAAGACGGTGTGCGTGCTGTGGCGGTAGGGGGAGTGTTTGAGGCCGTCTTCGCCGCTGGAGGGGGATTCGTGGTATTTGTCGATGCGGCGCAGGGAGTTGGTATCCGTGGTGTAGATGGTGGGCACGACGGAGAGGTAGTATTGGAATTTGTAGAAGTGGGCGTCCGTGGTGGCGTAGGTGTTGTCCAGGGGGTTGGTGAGGGATGGGTAGAATGGTCCGAAGGAGAGCTCGTTGATGTGGTGGGAGAAGTTGAAAGCTGTGCAAGCGTTCAGTATCGATCCTTCCTGCACCGCGAAGACCGCGATGTGTCTGTGATGATGATGATGATGATGTTGGGAACTTACCATTGTGATCCAAATGCGCTCCGAATTCCATATACCCATGTCCCCGCGCTGTGATGTGGAAATCCCCTTGTACCTTATTCCCGTGCATACTCCCAAAGACCCTACAACTATCCGCCTGCTGGCCCGTCGGCACCTTCGGCGTCTTCTTAAACTTCTTCCTTCCCGTCTGCGCCGCCCCCAGATAATCGTGTACATCCTCCTCCCGATACTCCCCAAACCCGGGATAGCCACTCAAATCCAGCCGTTCCTCCTTCGTAGCCCCCAATGCATGCGCTTTCCGGTTCGCACCCCACTGCGTCCAAGTCGTGGCATCTTTCCCCAGAGCTTGTCCCGCCATGATGCGATCCCCGGAGGAATCCTGTACGTTGACGTGTATGTCTTCGCACTTCATCGCCACGACGACGTCCAGGTTGATTTGTAAATCGTGGCCGACGCCTTGCTCCACGGCAAAACTATGTGTTGTCTCGCCCTTCCACCATCTTGTCAACTCGCTCCAGGCGAGAGCCAGGGAAGCGCAGATGAGGATTACGGTCCACACGCCACCAGTGGATGTTCGTTCGGTATAGGAAGGTTTGGTTTTGGGGAAAGCGTCGAATGCTTTGACGGCGTTTAGGGCGTTGGTCTCGCCGAAGTTGGTTTCGTCGAGGTCATGGTCTTTGAATCCGTTCATGACCGAGTGCCTCTTTCTGTTCTTCTGGACAGCTGCGAATGTGGCTGCGTCGATTCGCCGGAGGTTATCGTGGAGGCATTGATCTCGTAGTTTGTCAAGGATGGAAGGTGGTGGTGGAGGACAAGTATATCTCAGCACGGACTGAGGTCCGGCTGTTTCAGGGTCCTTCCGAAGCTTCAGCTCGTTCACATGCTTGGCCTTGCCCTGCCTGCCGCTAAGGCACAATATGTTTGTCCAGGGCAGTATGCAGCTCTCTTCACTGTCACATGATTCAACAGTACGACTGATTTCTTCACTTCAATCAATGACATATTCTCAACACATAATACGCCCAAGAAGAACGCAGAAGTAAGATGCACACTCATAATCATTATATTCATATGCCGTCGGAGCTTTCCCTCGCACTGATATTACTCGCTTGCTGAGGTCGTATATTCCCATGCCACCCATTATATCCTTTCGCTATGCTCTTGAAAGATCCACAAGATTCGTTACACTCATGTACATGCTCGCTTTTTCCCTTTTCATACATATGCACCCATTCCATGCCCTTTAAAAACTAAACCATTTACAATACAATTCCAGCAACTCCGATGGCGGCTCCAACAAGCATGGCGACCTCGGCCGCATACCAGCTTGAAAACGTCGCTGCCCCGGATTGCAGTCCGGGTTTTCCGGAGGTGGAAGCCGCGCTGCCACTGGATTGTGTGCCGGCGGGAATTGATGTCGCGGCGCCACCAACAACTGCGAAGGACGTGATGGTAGATCGCTGGCCGTTGGCGAGAGTTGTGGTAGCCAATTGCAGCTGGCTGACGACGCCGCCGCCGCCGCCTGGTGTGTAAGTAATAGTGGCAATCCTGCCCTGTGCATCGGTCACAGTGTACACGCCTCCAGGGGTCGGGTTCGTAAGAACCGCTTCCTGACCATCGCTGTCTGTGGTCGTGAACATCGAAGGCGCTGAGCTAACAATGCTTCCACCTGGAGCGACTGCCACGTTAGTGAGTGGCGAGGTGGTGGTCCTGACCGAGCCACGGCTATCTGTAGAAGTGATGACTGCTGCAGGAGCCATGGAGGTGGTGGTCACGGTCTGGCCTTGGCTGTTGACCACGGTGACAGGTACTGCGACGCTCGTCTGCGCCGAGTTCTCGAATGCGTCAGTCGTTCGCACGGTCGTTCCGCCTGCTGAGTCGGTTGTGGTGACTAGGACCGGCACCAGAACGCCAGTTTGAGTGGTTCCTGACGCCGAGCTGCCGCCACCAGCAGAGGCGCCGCCAGAGCCGGAGCTCGACGCTGAAGGATTGCTTGCGGGTGAAGATGAAGAGCCACGCTGATTTGTGGTTGTCGTCTGTCCGTTGTTGTTGTCGTTATCACTGTTTGTCGTGGTGGTTGGAGCCGTGGTAGCTGTAGAAGTAACTTGTGAGCCCTGCTCTTGAGAAGAAGACGAAGACGAAGACGACGGTGATGATGATGATGATGAGGAGGAGGAGGAGGAAGAAGGAACAGGAGGAGAAACATCCGATGAAGGAGTAGTCACGGTATTTGGCGTATTGGTGCTCGAGGGCGCCGGGGCCGGTACTGCAACCAGAGAGGGCGTTTCAACGGTAGTGCCAGCACGAGTGACAGTCGAGCTAGCTTCGGGAACGCCAGAGGAGGGAGGGCTCTCACCTGGAGAACTCGTCGTTGGCGAAGGAGCAGGAGAAGACGTAGTCGGCTGCGTCGGGCTCTCACCTGGAGAAGTTGTGGGCGACGTCACAGGAGAAGACGTGGTCGGCGACTGAGAGCTCCCACCTGGAGAAGTTGTGGGCGACGTCACAGGAGAAGATGTGGTCGGCGGCTGGGAGCTCTCACCTGGAGAACTTGTCGGCGACGTCACGGGGGAAGAAGTGGTGGTGATGGTGGTAGGAGTAGGAGTTGAACTGCCCGACGGCGAAGAGCTTCCCGGGGTGGAACTTGGAGACTGACCTTGGGTAGTGGGCGTCGACGAAGGCTGCTGGGTCGTTGTTGGGGTAGTAGGGGAGGTCGTGGTGGTGGTGGGCGCCTGGGACTGCGTCGTCGGAGTCGTCGACGTCGTGGTCGGGGCGTCGCTACTGATGGTTGAAGTAGCGGTGCTCGAAACGCCCGCCGAGGTCGTGGTGTTGTCGTTCTGACGCTTGCGCAGGTAGTCCTTCGCGTCCGCATCTTGACGAGCCAACTCCACGAGCTTTTCAGCAAGGCCGGGATCGTCGCCGTGAACGGCTTCGATGGCCTCGTGTCCATGCTCGAAGACGCCCTCGCGATACTTCGGCTTCAGATTGCCCTCCAGAGCCAGTTCCAACGACTCTCCCGGCAGGGCTCTGACGACCTCTTCCCACTGAGGAACGATGCCGCTCTCAGGTTCGCTGTCCTCCCGCTGTGTCTCCGGCTGCGGCCATGCCAACGAGACGGTGGAGAGGGCGAGGAGGAGGAGGAGCGATCGAAGCGCGGGCATGCTGACGGCCAAGGTGATTTTGGAGGAAACTGCAGAGACCTGCTCGCAATGGAGATGAATGGCTTGGGCTATACAGAGAACATGTCAGAGATAAGTAGAATGAAAAGCGGCGTACAAGACGGCGGTAAAGAGGTGTCGCATACTCACCAGTCAGCGCATTCGCACGCCACGTGCAAGTGGCTGGGCCAAAGTCGCAATGCTACTGTGCTACCTGCTGCTAGAAACGGGCGGCGATCCGGAAGAGGGAAGGTTGCAACACCAAGATAGAAGTCCAAGCGAATCCAATCGGTCCCATCCGACCGCGTCCAGTCCTCGGCTCTCGTATTCTGCTGATGATTCTTCCTGCTTGCCGTAAAACAGTGCTGTCCTTCCTCCCGTATAGCGATGGTGGTCCGAGACAGGTGAGTGAGGTGAGGTGAAGTAAGGTAGAGGTAGGGAAGAGAAAGAGGCAAGAGATCAATCCGTGCTGCACCGATAAAAAAACCCACAGACCAGTTCACGTTCCACGACTCGGACAGGGAAGCGACTCCACCGTCGACGTCCGGGCCACGGTTGTGGGTCGCAGCTGCCAGCACACGGTGGCAGCCAAGCAATAATCGTGTCGGTCAGGACAGCCCGAGCGTGCCTGCCGTGGGAATTGTGAGACAGTCGAGTACGAGAAGATCTGCACTCCCGAACTCCCACAAGTCCCTAGCTCCTAGCGGCTGAACTCAATCACTTCTGGCACAACATCTGATGAGCCGAGGACGTCATCGTCAGCCCGGCCCGTGTGTGATGAACAATTGTGCTCGGTAAAAAGCCACCCCACCACCATCAAGGTCCCGTCCACCTCGCACAACATCGGCATCCCGTGCATCTGTGCATCGACATGAACAAAAGAAGAAAGATCCATCCGTAACACCGCATCCCGAGCCTCCAAATCCGGACCCCCGTCCCTGGGTATAGACTGCTCTGATCAAGCCTCCCATTCCCTGCCTAAAAAAGAGATCTCGAAGCCCTCTTCCCGGTCACGTCCACCACCACCTTCGGAAAAACATGGCAAAGAAGCTCCTCCGCGCGCACAACCTTCATAAACTAATGCCTACTAACACCTCTCGCGGCCCTAACGCATCCTTCTGTTCTGCTGGGCTCGCCCCCTCCATCCCATTCCCATCACCTATACGATACGAGCGCCGCGGAGCTCATCGATATGCCAAGCCGGACACGCCAAACCCAGAATCTCCCCATCTCCTCCACCACCACACGTTACCCGTGTTACCAAGAGAGATCGTCCCCGCCATGCCTTGACTTGTTAAAGCATCACGGCACCTTTTTCCCCGCGCGTCGACTATGATATCCCCTCACACACGTATTCTACATCGTAGATAATTATTGACCCTCCATTTTACTCTCGTTGAGCTCTGAAAGCTTAAGCTTGATCCATATCCCGGGCTTTGGTCACAGCCCACCAATCCATGCCAAAGCTGCGTCACAACTCGCCTATTCCAGTATCCCATCCCTAGACCAGGCATCTTCGAAAAACTATAATAATAGACGCAACAATATTGGTGTGTACAGCACACATGATACCAAACTTCTTGCCACTGCTGTCGACGCCGACCATCGTGCGAGCACACCAAAAATGGTCATGGTTCGAATAGCAACACGCGTCCCTTCTATGCAAGCTGCATGCACGGAGCTTGCCGAAGTCTTTTGTATGTACAGAAAGAACAAATCCCTCTCAACCGCCAGATCCTTTCCTTTCCTTTCCTCTCCTCTCCTCTCCTTTGCCTTTCCTTTTCCTCGTCCTCTCGTGAATCCGAACTCAATCAATTCCCACCTTTTCCCCTTTCCCTTTTCCCTTTTCCCTCTCTCTCAGAAAAACTACTTCATTATAGACATACCTTCTTCATCTCAGCTTGTACTCGAAAGATAATCATCAAAGGCAGGCAGGTAAAGCGTCCCACCCGCGGCAAGAGAAGCTTGCCCGGAGCTCCGCCTCCACGTTGCATCTTCTGAAACACCTGGCGCAGGCAGCTCCTCTTCGCCTCCCATCCAGTCAGATTCTCGCACATGTCGCTCGCTTCTCACAGACCCTCGCTGCCATGATGGACCCAGAGGACACCAAGCAGAGCCCCTTCTTCGCACTCATCATCCTCCACCTTTGGCGGCTGGCTCTGGCCTCGGCGGCTCCACCTTAGCATCCAATGGAACCTCTGGAACCTTTCCCGGCGTGCTGCCATTCGCAGTGCCCGACCGCTGCGATACCCCTGCGCTGCTCTCAGTGATAGTCTGAGCTCCAACGGGATTGATCGTATTCGGCATTACTGTCGCTTGAGACGCGAAAGCCCCTTCTCTGCCCCTTGGTTGCTCGAAAGACTTTCCACGCGCAGGCGTCGCTTCCTTCGAAAGCGGCAGGTCCTGCTTGCTTCTCGTACGTTCGTGACCCTGAGCACGATCTGGCGTCCGAGACCGTTTCTCGACATCTTTGTCTTTCCTTTCTTGGATCTTGTTACGAAGCCACGACATTGGCCCCTTCCTTTCCCGCTCAGAATCCGAAAATACCGTGTCCGCAGTGTTCGAGGACTGCATTGTCTGGCTATGCACCGGGCCTCCGACGGCCGGATCCGTGGCGACGGATGCAATTTGGATGGGCTCCTGCATACTCTTGCGTGGTAGCGAGCCTCCGCTGCCGATTGTAGACTTCGACATGGCCTGATCTTTGGCCGTCATCGTTCCCAAAGGGTTGCCAGGGGTCGATGGCTGCTCCATCTTGTTCTGCGTGCGGGAGAAGCGCCATCTGCGTTTCTTCCTCTCTTGCTCGTCGCCAAGCGGTGGCATGTCATCCCCTACCAGATCAGCGTCTGACATGTCCGTGTGAGATTGAAACGAGTTCGACGGCGACACAGTTGGCCTCAATGTCGTGTTATCAGTGGGCAGTTGAGAAGGCGTGGCCTGTGCAGTGGGCGTGTTCTGTGCTGTAGCATAGGTGGACTGGTCGCCACGTTCAGTGTGCTCGCCTCTCGCCTCGCTGGCTCCAGGCGCCGGAATCTGAGCCACAGTCGCAATAGTGGGCGACTGTGGCGACCTTTGTGTCTCTAGAGAGTCTTCGTGCAAAGATTGACTGGAGGACTGCGCGCTGGACAAAGCCGAACCAGGGATGCGTTTCTTCTGCAGCTTGTTAGGCTTGCGTCGTTCACCATCGCTGCCCGGGGATGTTTTGAGGATGTCCAGGAATCCTTTGTGGCCAGCTAATGCAGACGAAGCGTGTGGCACCGATCTGTCGGCCGGGCGTTCATGGGATGCGCCAGGCGCCAACAGTGGGACAGTGTCTTTCTTGGGTGTTTGGTAGTCCCTTGTTGCAGCAACAGAGGTATCGCTTCCAACCGCAGCAAGCGGTGTTGTCGCCTCACTGGACGAAGCCGAGGTGATCTCAGGGGGAGCCGGGAACTGCGGCGCAGTGGTAGTCGTGGGCGTGTTTTGGACAGAGCTATGGTTGCCAGCTGTCCAAGGTCGCTGCAGAGTGGTTTCGACAATAGGCGCAGCAGCTGCCTGTGATGATACAACCTGTGCGCCTGCACTAGAAGCATTCGACGTAGATGGATCAGAGTTCTTGTCCCGTGAAAGCTGAGGCGATTGCGCGTTGCTCTCGCCTCTCCTGGAAGGAACGGTATTACTCCTCTGCACGCCACTCGTCGGCGTCGCAGGCGCTGGAGAACCTGGAGCCGGACCGCTCTCCGACCTCTTGCTGTGTTTGCTCGACACTGAAACGTTGCGACGTATGCTTCCCCACTTTCGTACGCTCTCTGCGGCGACACTCGAATTGGAACCGGACCTCCCAATGACGGTCTTTGCCCTGTTTGGTGTTGTCGGTGTTGTGGGAGGTTTGGGTGGTGTCCCACTCTGCACCTCCCGGACCGTTTCTGGATCCGCTGCAGTACCTTGCATGCCGATCAGGAAGCTGTCTTGGTTCTCGATCAAGAAGATCAGAACATCCTGGCTTAGTCGATATTCCTGAGGAGCCATGTCATGCTGTGGATGGTTCAGAATGCCCGGCTGGAATATCGCGGCCAAATTTGTCGTGGTCATTTTGTTGAGGTCCGACTTGCTCGCAAAAACTGCGAGAAGGTCCAGAATATACAACAGCAATTGACGGTTCAACGGCGGAAGCTCAGTGATAAGCGCCTGGTAAGTCTTGATGGCAGCCTCCGGGTCGAATTCACCTTCGCTTGGACTTTGAGATTCTATGACTCCCACGGCTTGGGCCTGATGGTTCCTGAGAGGATCGCGAAACTTTTGGTAGAATTCCAACGGAATGATTGGCTCCGGTAGTTGGTTGAAATACCGTCGGAGAATGTTAGCTGCATCATGAACAGTGTAGCCTGTCCAATCTAGACCTTTCCCATAGCGATCAGGACTGTCAAATGCGACACGGAGCTCCTTGATGCGCTTCTCACTCCCAGCAAGTCGGAATATACCTTCTACGTCGGTCGCTGCGCAGGATCAGAGCCAGCTCTCAAGTTTCCAAAGAACGCGAGGCTCACCTTTCTCTTTCAGAAACACTCCGCATTTGGCAACCACGATGGGCACATAGCCATAGATGTAACTCTGGCCATCATCGTTGAACAGGCTGATGGCGACATTGGCGTATCGAATGCTCGTCTGTAATGGCACGCCGAAGATGCCTTGGGGGAGAGCTATGTAGCCTTGTTAGAACCAGTAGATTGGTAGGTATGTGTGTGCGCGCAGGTGTCCACCAGCCTCCCAGTGCAACCACTGGAGCTCGGAACGAGGATATGGCAACGGATGGGCAAGTTCGGGAGCTATTTCCTCGCAAGGGGAAGAGTATATCGCGCCCAGAACAGCCCATGTTTGCTTCGCTTCAACGTGCATGCGTACCTTGATTCTCCGCCTTCTTGTCGCTCCTCTTGAAGTTCTTCCACCAGCTAGCCAAATCCTTCTTCTCCTTGACAGCCTCGCTCTGGGAAGGCTGATGGTGATGATGGTGATGGGGCGCCGGTTTAGGGCCGCCTGCGCCTGCAGCCGCGGTCGAAGGACCGCTCGTTGTCATGCCGGACTACAGCATGCGCTGAATCGTGTGCAGATGTCGATGCGCTGGATGCGACGGCGAGATGAATAGATGCAAGGATGCAGGCGATATTCCAGGCTGGCGCGGCGGTGTAGAGACGCGCGGGTGGTGGCACGCGACACGGCGGCAGATTCGAGAGAACAGAGTCAGTAGATATCGCTGCCGCTGGATGATGGGCGTGAAATGGCGCGTTGTACGGGCGGCGGTGGGATGTTGTTCTGATGATGTCGGCAATGCAGTGCGGTGCGGTGCGGCGCGGTGCGGTGCGGTGTAGTGGACGTGGACGTGGACGTGGACGGGTGGAGGAGTTGGAGGCGAAGCGAGGCGAGGCAAGGCGCGGCGAGGCGAGGCAGTGGCAGATGAGCGACGATCGGAAGGCTGCCAACAACAGCAGCAGACTGGAGACAGGACGGAGCAGATCACCGCTGCGCAGCTCTGTCAAGCACAGGACAGGAAAGAAAAGCAACGCAACGCAGCGCAACGGCAACACAGCTGTTGTTCCGCGCTGGGCTGCAGTGTCGCGGGAGTTGGAGTACCGGGTGCAAGCTTGGCGGCGGTGCGTGTCGGTGAGGTTGGTATTAGGTTGAGTGGTCGGTAAGGTAGGGGAGCTTTTGCACTGCACACTGCTTGCTCTGCTGGTGAGGTGCTGCTGCTGCTGCTGCTGCTGCTGCTGCCAGGTCGGTTCTGGTTTGGTCTGGTCCGGTCCTGCTCCAGTTCCCACTTCGACCCCCGCCCAAAATAGCAACAAGGGAGATGTAAGCCTGCACCGCAAAATCAAGCACGACTCCTCCCATTCACACACGACCAGGACTACAGGATCCAGCTGTGGGATATCTAGATGCACGTAGAAGATGCGTCATGTCATGGACACCAGCCGCGGGGCGCTTCTTCAGCCCAGCATTAGCCATCGTCAGGTGACCATGCCATGCCTGACTTGGCCTGAGCACTGTGTGAGGCAGGCCATCTCGGATCTGCCCGAGTCTCCCGAGCTTCCATCTCCGACCGAGCTTGCTTGCTGCGACGAAGCTTGTCTATCATTGCTCTACACTACTACTACTGATCCATCACCGACACTGCTCTCGACTTGCGCCTCCTCGACGACATCATCGAGCAGCTCGGACATTATCCCACATCGTCAAATTCTCCATCTTCCACCAACAGAACATCGCCCATCATGAGCGGAATGGACATGTATGTTCCACCAGCATTGCATCCTCTTGTCAATCGACCACCCACCGCTCCATCGCATCCTCCTACCGCCAAGAGCGATACTCGCAAGCTGACATGTCCTACCCGATAGGCTCACCCAGCAAGAACAGCGCGAGTTGCAATCCCGCGTGGAGAGGAAACAAATGAAAGACTTCATGAACTTGTATTCCAACCTCGTCCAGCGCTGCTTCAACGACTGCGTCAACGATTTCACATCCAAGAGCCTCGCCAGTAAGGAGGAAGGCTGCGTCATGCGGTGCGTGGATAAGTTCTTGAAGAGCTCCGAGCGGTTAGGCGAGCGCTTCCAAGAGCAGAATGCGCTCATGGCGCAACAGGGCGGAATGGGTGGCATGGGACGATAATTCTCCCGCAAGGAGAAGAGGAGGACAGACGCTCCCATGTGTACAAGTAGAATGGAAGGAAAGGGTCGATGACAGCATTGCATTGCAAGGCGTCCGGGGGACTAGTGTTTGGGGATGATGCAAAAACTTTTCTCTCTCCCCTATGCAGCGGCGCTCAGAGCCTTCAGAGTTGAGATTTCTAGTCTTTTGGCGTAAGGCCTCGGAGACTCAAATCGTACACCACGTCCTCGACTTCCTTGACTCTGTACTTGATTCCGTCACTTCGCTTGCGAAGGGTGTCGTTCTTCAGATTGAGGATCTGGAAGCCAGCGTGAACGTCTTTGATGAATTGGCTGATCTGCAGTGGCCGGCGATAGTCTCCTAGTGTTACCGAATTGCGCGCAAGGCGGGCCTGAGTTTGTTAGACCTTGAAATCTATGCTTGCCATGAGCGTGTCCACGACTTACGAGTTCGTCAAGGAGAGAAATGAGAGACAGCAGGTACTCCTCAATCGTAAGATGGAACTCATCGCGGTCCTTGAGGTTCACAGGTACTGCGAATCTTGTCAGCAATCAATCAACAAGCACACGAAACAGAGCCTCACCATTCATGATACCACCGACGTCTTCCAGGGTAAGAAGCTGCCCAGTCTCGCCCTTCCCAAAGCCTCCCAGCCATCCACAAAGCAGTATTGAGAAGCACTTGCAAACTACCATTAGTATTTCTCTGCTAAACAAGACACGCGAGATCGCATACCGAGCTCTCAATCTGTCGTGACCAGGCATAGTTGAAACGGTAGTAAGGGTACTTGGACGCCACTTGAGCAAGCTGCTGGATGCTCTGCACCTCATTTCCGATATTATTCTGGGCGGCCGCTACGATTGCAGGCACTAATCTCATACATCAGTAACGAAACGAGTCAAGGTTCCGCAAGGGCATTTGCATTTGCACATACAGTCCGCGGTTTTCGTAGAATGAGCCCTGGAGAGGATGGAATGCGTAGCGCGATCTGCATTCAATGATCAGTAGAAGAAGCCAAAGACATGCCATATCGTATCCCATACTCTGCTTCTCCAGACTCTGTACAATATCCCGCAATTGCTAATATTCAAAAGTCAGCACTCTCAAAGTTCGAAACGAAATCGCGAATGATGATGGTGGGCTTTGCGTACATCCTTCACCGCAGTATCTTCATCAATCTTCTTCTGCAGATCCTCGAAGATGCCAGGTTGTATCACACCATTTCCTGCCATCTTTGTCGCCTTCGCAAAGTGTCGTCTGAAATCTGGAAGTCGCAGCAATGTCTGTCTTTTACAGAAAAGGAAACAGTGATCTCGAGTGCACCTACCTTACCGGTAGAACCCCGGATCCCAAAAGGCGTAGATCTTAAACGCTCATAAAACCTTTCACATGCCGCTCTGCTCCCATCCTCCAGGGTCCAAAATGCCAGAGTCGATGATGGAAAGAATTGATTTGCATCAGCAAATGGTAGTGCTCAGGTCTACGACACGCCGTCCTGCACGACACGTATCGAGACCCATCGGCCTTGTGGACTTGGTAAAAAGAATTTAGGCAATGTGGTTTGGATTCGAAAGTTTTACCCTACGAAAGAACAGATACTACACTTGATCTAAGCCTGATTGCACAGATAGCTGGAGAGAGGAGGAGGAGAAGTCGTGGATGAGGCTCTTATGTCTGCTATTGACCACGCAGCAGCGCCTCTTGGTGCCTACTGGAAGGGAGGAGTTATCAGAACTTTCGCATTTCTGTCTACCGCTGATACACTTACATCCAGATATGGGACTATCCGACCACAATACGCCATGTCGTCTACGTATCATGATACTCTCCGTAAAGGCTCCGCGAACAAAGTCCCCGTCATGACCGGCAATACCAAAGACGAAAGCGGCGCCGCCTGCCAGAACGCCACCGTCAACCTCCAGTGGCGAATGGCTCGATAGATTCCTCCGAGCATACCCTGCCAACGATACCAAGAGCGCTACCATGGCCAAGAACGCCCAATGGGACGACCGCTCCAAAGTGGGTACATGTATATGGTCCCATCTCTACCAGAACATTAGCAATGAATCCGTCTACAACTGTGTTTGGGACCATGCGCCTCCAGGTCAGAGCGGAGGAGCTTATCATGAGAGTGAAATCAACTATGTCTCTAACGATCTCTACGATACTACAGACCTCCCAAAGACGGCGGAAGACTACAAGTTTGACAAGGCCATGAACGGATTCTGGATCAAGTTCATCGAGACCGGAAATCCAGACGGGGACGGTCTAGTCCAGTGGGACGTCGGGGGCGACGAGAAGGTTGTCCAGAGAGTTGGGATTGCCTTGGAAGCCGTTCTGATCGCAACATATGCGAGATTTGAACTGTTCGGAAAGTGGTTCGTAGCAGAGAACCAAACCTACCGGTGAGACAAGTTTGTTCGTGGTGCAAGAAGATCGTTGGTAAATTCACTTTAGACAATCACATGTAGCATGTCACTAGAGTTTGCACTGTCCATCCTCGCTTTTTTCCTCACCCTGGTCTTTCAAAATGCGCTGTCGTCTGCAGAATGTGGAATTCCCACGCACTCCGCATAGATGATTCTATATCACCTTTCACTTTCATGTGAATTAACATCCGTCGTCCTTCATTCTATCTCCATAACCGGATTGAATAAGACGCTGGACCGAATTGTCAAAAGAAAGGAACATCATCATCGATTTCTAGTACATCATATCGATAGGAAAATCGATCAAAAAATTATCAAAAAGAGAAGCTCCACCACGGGCTCGAACCGTGAACCTCTTGATTACTTTATATGAAATCGTAGTCAAGCATTCTACCATTGAACTAATGGAGCTACCCATCCAAATCAACTCATTGGATATGAAAGTTTAGAGCCGGATTGTATAAGAAGGTGAAAATTAGTTGTGCCGAGGTATGACCGAGTGGCGACCTTTGTCAAGGCCTTGAGTGTTTCCGCAAGTGGTGGTCAATCGAAGATGCGTCACATGTAGCTGGCCAGGGTGTCTCGTGTTACGAAAATCTTGGCCGTGAAGCTTACTTGGAATCCCGAGGGCTGAGCTTCGGTTCTGAAATGCTACGGAAAGGGGACCCTCTCTTGATGACTTTTTGGGGGTTGCTACGGTCCCACATCTGGCCAGGAACAAAGCCACATCCTACTCTCGCATACAAGGGGTATCTCAAAGTTGGTCAAATAATCGCTTCAGGTAAGGGTCCTCGCTCGGGCTGGCCGACGGTTTCAACGCGCCTGTAATCGTCGCGCCAACTTCGTTGCCCAAAGAATCCAACACCTTCGCAACATGATATACCTTTGTGCCAACGATGCTGCGATTCTTCGCTGTTATAACAGCAACTACGAAGACGACGAATCCCAACACAACAGCCCAGACGATGCCCCAGTTCTTCCGACGGGACTTCTGCCTTGCATTCTCTCTCCTCTCGAAAGCTTCCACGCGATTGCGACATTGTTCAAGGCGATCGTTGAGCTTGCCGGTCCGCGTTTTGGAATTCTTGAGTTGGCCGACGAGGTCGTTGATCATCTTTTCTTGCCCTTCGAAATTATGAAAAGCAACGAGGTTCTTTTGTGTGTCCTCTTGAAGTTTCGCAGTGTCTTCTTGGAAAGTAGAATGCATCCTCCGGCTCTCTTCGGCAAGTTGCTGGAGACTAGCAACAGTAGACCGCAGCATGGACGCATTCTCCAAGATAGAGTAGTATGTGTCATCCAGCTGCCGAGTACTACTCATAGCAATCTCCTCCACGCCTTTTAAGCTATCTCTGAGCTCTTTCTCTCTGAATGCATTCTCCTCTTTCGCCTTTCTGACGTCTAGAGGCTTCACCTTCCGGCGCTCTGCTTCCTTCGCCTGCTGCTGTGCAATCCATCCGTTTTGCTGTATCTGTTGTTGACTGAGTTGTTGACCACCACTGCCCCTTCGGCTTGAATCGGGGCTCTTCCTATCCCGGCGCAGAAAAGCGTCGAAGCTGATCGGAGGTTTGAGCTCAATGGCAGACTGGACGGTCACCTTGGCGCTCTGGCGATGGTGATCTCTCGAGCTCGTAAAAGCTCTGTGACGAAGGCTATTCGAATGTAATCGTCTCTGCAGTCCCGACCTTTCTCGTTGTTGCTGTTCTGGTACAGGAGGCTCGGTTCGCGATCGAGAAGGGGTCATGTCGGAAGGCGGCGCCTCGGCGGTGCGAATGGCCGGCAGTTGTCTACGAGAGTGCATCTGATCAACCGAAGGCATGATGGGCGATTCGAAGCAGGACCAGCCTGCTTGCCCGGAAGTGCAATGTATTTACATTGGCTGGTAGGTGGTTGAGTTAAGAGGACGGGTAGGTCAAGTCACGAAGCAACGTCATGCTACCTCCCAAGTCAGACTTTATGGTGGCGCCTGGAATCTTGACTTGAAATTTTGAAGGGGCCTCCAATAAATCTGTTGATGGAAGTGCAGCCTGAAACCCCCCAAAGCTCCGTACAATCTCAATGAAACTTGACACGCGCAGCACATCACCACACCACACTTCCACTTCAATGAGATACCAATCTCATCTCCAAGTATTTGATGTCTCGTGTCCCATTACTATGGCACTTACAGATACTAGCGCACATGCCGTCTCCAAGTAAATTGGAAAACGAAGTTTGGAAGCCCATTGGTTCCAAAGACGGCTAACCCGTGGAAAAGGCAACGATCGTGGCAAGAAACGCCGCCACACGAGTTCAAGAAAGGCCGATCCAGAATGTTCCAACAAGAAGCATCGATCTCATGTCCAAGCGCTGGCCCGCCCGTCCGCCAGCGGGTCAATCCGAGGGCTCAGGGATGACTAAGGCGTTTCCATGTGAACGCCAAGACCTCACGCGAGCTAACACCAGACATGATCAACTTACAACCTTCACGCGCAGAAAGCAACAACAAAATCTTGCCTTGATCTTGCCTAGCACAGATTTCTCCAGATCTGCTCCACCCTCACCCTCGCCGCCCAAAATGGCCTCCCAACCAACCACTACCATCTCAACACTGAAACCCATCCTCAAAAAGACAACTCAGTCCACCGTAGCCCGACCGGGCACTACGCCAAGCGAGAGCCGCGCAATCAAAGATCATCTGGTCCTACCACAATACACCGGCTCACGCGAATACATGCACGCGGGCTGGTCCGAAGCCAAAGCCGAAAATCTGCGCCGCGTCGTGCTCGCCTCCTACATGCAGTCAGAACCCATGCAGATTCAAGTTGGCGAGGTCGAAGAGGCGACCGGCCACGAAGTGATTTCGAACCCGGAAGCTTGGTACCGACAAAGTAGTTACACGCCGGCACCGCTGTACCCGCGGCTTCCAGAAGACGAGGCCTTGCCGCGTATGTTGGGTGAAACCGGAGCTGATAATGGAAGGGGAAAGGCGCCTGTCGTGGCTTCGGAAGAAGGAAATGTGCAGGCTTCCTCGACGGTATTATACCCAAAGCTGCCATCAGCTACAGCGAGCTAGAGCCGACATTATCGAATCATCAAAGAAGGCAAGTAAGGAGAAGAACCGAGAAAAGGGTGAATAAAAGGCCATGAAAGGACAGATCCGAAAGTCTCTGGATGTCACATCGTCCTAAGCAGAACGTACCTATAAGAAACGCCACGCTTCGATCAAAGTCCTTCAAACCATCCCTCAAAGAATCACAACATATCCATCTCATCACCTCCAAACAACGGAAACCTGCCCTGCGAGATATCGCTCCTGCGATCAAGCTCCGCCGTGTAATCTCTCCTAATATCATCCAGCGTCACCAGCTTCCTCTTTCTCTCCGCACCGGGTATGTCGTGTGGAGGATCCGCTAATAGCCAAGCTTCTTCGCCACAACAAGCGAGAGTATTGATGAGCAACACGTAGATATGGATCAGCGTCTCATCATCAGGATCCAGAATGGCCATCCGATGCGTGATCCGCAAGCGTTCGAGGTGTTCGTACAGGATCGCTGCAGCGCCTCTGAAGTTGGAATGTTGCGCTCGGAAAGCGAACAAGATCTCGTGATAGGGTGGTCCGGAAGGCAGGCCGGAGGAAATGCTCCTCTTAGCGAGTTGCAGCAGGATTCTGTCCGCTTCAGAAACCAATTCCCCTTCAAGCGGCAAACTCAGCAAGATCGACACCGCGTCGCTCTTCACACATGTCTGCAACAGTGTTTGCAGATTGGACTTTTGAAGCGCAGGATTCTGGATATGTTTCAGCACGTCGTACGCCAGCTCGAAATGACCCGTTTGCACGCGGGCATTGAAAAGGCGGTTCCAGAGTTCGATGGTGGCTTCCTTGATACGGATGACGGCAAGCTCCTCTCCCATATTCTCCACCTTCTTCGGTAGCGGACTGTCCTGAATGCTCTTCTGATGATCAATGCGCTTAAGCTGTTGGTCCAACTTCTTGCCATCAATTTGTCCCAAAGCAAGAGCAGCAAAATCTGCGGTATACGCATAGTTCTTCAGCCCCTCGTATAGAGAAGAAACATGCTGAAAGTAGAACATCATTCCGGCCGGGCCTTTGCGGCCAAAGTAATTGCGCTCGTCGTTCGACAAGAAGTTTTCCTCATTGGGACTGTGGTTTGACAACTCTTCGGCTCCTGCCTTGAAGGCGATGCTGGCTACCGCATAGTCGCCAGTCGCCAGGTATAATCGGCCTTTGAGGTAAGCAATCCACGCTGTGTCGGGCAGGAACTTGGTGAAGTCTTGCGCCAGATCGAAATGCTTGTGTTGGATGAGGTGGCCGAGGATTCCAGCAGTGATAGTGTGCAACTTGCCTGAGTCCAGTCCAAGACACCAATTTCTGCTCCAGACGGTCAACAATTCTGGTAGCGTCAAGTCCTCGTTACGTGACGGGGTCCAGCCTCCCTTAAACATTGATTCGTACAATGTTTGAGGCTCCGCTCCTTGAGTAAGCTGCTCAGTATTCCTTACAAGCCAAAGACACAGCTCGGTGTGTTTCAAACGCAGCATGATCGAATCATACATTTGTAGTGGGTTGAAGCCTGCGCTCAGTTCTCCCTGCTCGAGGTCGCAGTGCAGGAACGATATCAATGCAAGCAGGTCCAAGAGCATTGCCTGCATGCGCACAAGCGTCTCCTGAACAATGGCTATGGTTACGCGGCGGCCATATCGTGCAAGTTTCTCTCCACGATCGTGGCCGTAGTTCAGGTCCTCGGCCAATTCTATGACCGCAAGAATCATGTCGTCTGTGACGCTACCAAGCCCGCCGAAAGCCTCGGCAGCATCGTTGAGAGAGTCGTAGTCGGCATCTGTGATGCTGTCTTGCAGTCCGCAAGATGCATAGATGGTGTCCAATTTGTCTTCTTTGTCTTGCTCCGAACTGTCGATCTCCGGCTCCAGGGCATGAAATACAGCTGTAGCGCGCAGCTTCTCTTGGGTCGTTGCTGGAAAGTAGCGTCGAAATTGCTGAGCCACGGCCATTAGTTGACTCGTTATTACCTCTTCGTCCTTTTGCCATATGCGATTTGAGATTGTTGGATGCATTTCAGCAGCTTTGCCGCTCATAAGAAGATCTGCATTGAGTTCGAGCAGCTCGATTGCGCTGCTTGCTCGGGCAGGTGCAATGAAATCGGCACAGACCGTCCACGGTAGTTCATGATCCAGATCAAATGCGAATCCAATGGACTCATGTCGTCGGTTGTGCAAGTGTGACAGAACCGAGAAGTAGGTGCCCCATTGTGTCTGGAGGTCGCTCTGGTAGCGGTCATAATCCGGCTGATCATTGGGCAGACGCCGGAGAAGAATCTTGGATGAGATCGCGTCGACCATGCGCTGTTTCAGCGGCTGGGTAGTAAGAGATTTACCAGAGGTTTTTGGCAGACTGCGTCCCTTGCGATAGATATGAAGCGCCGTCTCAAGCGAGGCTTGTGTGAAACGACCCGGGTAGAAAAGGTATTGGAGCCACCTCTCACTGGAAGTCAGATCGCAATCAGCATCAGTACCGAGTGCTTCGAAGTCCGCGGATCCTTTCAGCTGTTCGGTTGTCAGGTATGAGGAGTCTACCGCTGTCCAGCCGGATTGGAAAGCTTCGCTCAAGTCAACAGCATTGCCATTGACAAGGAGATCGAAGGGCAGCATGAAAGTCTTGCAAACAACGCCGCTTCTTGCTCTGAGCCACAGCTGAGAGTTACTCCATTCCGGGCCCGGTTTGACACAGAAATGCTCGAGAAGCCAAATTGTGGTGTTCAAGAGAACGTCGATAGGAGGTATCAACTCTGAATGGGGCTGCATGTTCTGGAACTCGATGCGGTCGCCGTCGATTGAGCTGAATGCAGTGGTCACTTCGTAAAATACAAAGCGATGATCCTTCGGAGAGTGTGCCACGATGAAGTAGGGCCCGGACACGTTGGCTTTGCTGACGGCCCGACGGTCAGCAGCCGCTGGCGGAGCAACTATTTGCAACAGTGCGCTCTGCTCAGGACTCATCAAGTAGCGAGGCTGCTTCTTGCGTTCATCTTCGTCTTGTGTATCCTCCACAAGGTCTGACTGTGCAGCGATCTTGCCTGTCTCCGCGTTCCAAGCCTTCAGAACATGGTCCAATCCTACAGTCCAAATGTATTTTCCATCCGGACTCTTCGCGATTGCAGCAATCGCATCGTCAAACAATTCCACCTTTCCATAACGAACAGTACGCGGGCGATATAGAGGCAGTTGTCGCTTCAGTGTACCCGACCATCCTCCTTCGCTGAAATGTGTTTCTCGCCAGTTGCTCCCACTCTCGTTCTGCTCGCGGCTCAGCTTGAGCATGCTTCCATCGTGCAGCGACACAAACAATTCGCGATGGCTGAAGGCAACGAAGCGGTACGGGTGCTTGTTGCTGAATGCGCTAGGCGAGTATTTCTTGACGCATGTCGCAGAGTCGAAATCGGCGGGTACAGTCTCCCTCACCAGCAGATCGCGGCGCAATGTGATAGTGTACAGTTCATTGTTGGTCGTGATCACGAAGATCTCCAAGGCGTCCTTCTCTTCAACATCCGCAAGCGCCACACCGCCTGGTACAATCTTGCTTGAGAGTGATATGTGGAATGTGAGGAATGAATCGGCCTTGGAGTGCTTGTTATCTAGCACCAAGTCGACGCATTGGACCTCGAGTAGCTGGCGGTCATTCAGAATGCGCCAGGAAAAGCTGTGCGGCACCTTGCTCTTTGGCCTGAAGAAGACAGAACCCTCTGTCGCGAGATGATTGCGCGCGTATGATTCCTCGTCAACGCCGCTGATTTCATCGAATGGTCGCTTTCGCCCGAGGCTGAAGGTGCTGTTTCCGCCAGCATTGATGTGGAGGATCGAGGATGGGAGGGCAGGGGTAGGCGATGTTCGAGTCTCTTGGTAGAGGATCGGTGCCGCCGCCATCGTGAGGGTGGGTTGTTGCGCTCGAGATGACGATAGCGAGCTTTGGCGACGCAGATGAGGTCGAGGTCGAGAAGTGTTTGGAGCCGTTGCTTTGACGAAGCTTTGGACGACGTGAACCGCGTTCATGGGTCCAAGCCGGGGTGGCGCGAATTCAAGGGCAACAACACGTGAAACATCACTTTCACTCGACTTGACTTCTTCACTTGTTTCTCATCCCTCAGTCACAGTGTCTTTTCAGTCTTCACAGCGAAAGGCTCTTGTCGTCCCGAGAGTAATGACGGAAAAATAGAGCAAGATTGAGGCGGGCAGCGCAAAATCAGCGGTAGCAGCCGTTGGAAGGCTATTACATCTCAGGACTGCCCCCGAAGAATGCCAATGGGTCAGAGCGAGATCCGTGTTGGATACATGTCCAAGCAGCGGGACAAAGCGATGCAAGCATGAGAAGTGCTTTGACTTGGATGAAACTGTACATTGCAGCAAATTGGTATCTCTTTAGGCATCACATATGCCGTCACCTCATAAATCGTACCCAGATCGTGTCCTGTAACTCCACGAGTATTGCTAATACATCTATGCAGATACACTGTTCATCCTCTTGTCATTACCACCCTTCTTGCGACCAATGCCTACAAGCTGCAACATTTCCTTCCAGAAGCCAACTGGTGGGTCGATGAAGGACTCCTCGTAGGTGTCCACAACAGGTCGCTCCCAAACAAGGTCGGCCTCGGTCGGCTTGACGAGCTTGGTGCGCATGATCAGCTTCCAACCCAAGAAAAGGATCGGGGCAAGGATCAGCATGGTGTAGTAGGTGAAGAAATCGTCGACGGACCACGGCTTGAATGAGGAGTAGCCGTAGCAGAAGACGATAACAATCATCCACACCAGACCAATGTAAGCGGAGTATGGCTGGAACCATCCGGTGTATGGAAGAGTCTTGCGGTCGAGACCCTGAGCCTTGCAGGCTCTATAGAAAAATATGTAGGTGGTGGTCATGACGATGTAGTTGATAATTCCACCGGCGGTGACCAGGTTGATCAACCAGGTAAGAACCTGAGCGGAGCCGCTTCCAAGCTGGAGGAACGCCAAGCACGGGAAGCACATAACGATGCAGAAGCAGGCGAGCGGAACACCCTGCCTGGTGCAGTATCGCAGGAACTTTGGTGCACGACCCTCCAAAGCCAGACCGTAAAGCGAACGAGTAGCACAGTAAGTGTATGTATTGCCAGCGGAGAAGATGGATGTAACCAGTAGTGCGTTGACAAAGTGTGGCAGGCCGTTGACTCCCAAGTTCTGCATAGCAATAACATATGGAGAGGCAGCAGCAGTTCCTGAGCCGCTTGCATCACCGGAGAGGATGGCGGTCAAGGTCTTGTCGTTGTATGGAATGAGTACTCCGACTGCGAGCGAACCAATGATAAAGAAGATACCGAATCTCCAGTAAACCGTCTTGAAGGCGTTCTTGATGTAGATACGTGGGCGCTTCGCCTCGGCAGCGACCATGGAGATGTACTCAGGACCGACGACGGTGAACGAGGCAGACCAAAGCCCGGCCAGGAAACCCTCGAACTTTCCGAGAGAACCAGTGCTCAAGTATTCGGCGAAAGCGCCTGGGTTGTTCCAGTAGCGGAAGCCGTAACTGCAGTCACAAGTCAGCAAGGGGCGCGGTCAAAATTCAGTGATGAGAAGTACTTACGCATCGTGCTTCGGGTTTCCACCGCACATGGTGACAAAGGTGAAGGTGAACAGCAAAAATATGAGGAGCACCTTTCCGCCACTTAGCCAAAACTCGGCCTCACCGTACGCCTTGACAGCGAGAACATTGAGCAACCTATTTTTCGGTCAGCTTCAACCCCAAAACGACATATACTGCTCATTTTCAAGGAGGATGTACGCGGTGGACTCGGCTGTGTCTGGGGAGTTGCTTCTGGGCAGTGGTGTTCTGGAGTCAAGGAAAGTCGCACGGGGAGGCTCACGCGTAGAGGACAATGGCGACAGCGATGACGGCTGCGTATGGGATGTCGTCTCTCCAGAACTTCAGGACTTCACACAAGGCTGTGATTTCGAATGGAATGAGGAGAGCTTCGTAGAGGAAGAAGTTCCTAGGAGAATGAGGTTAGCTACGGTATTCCCTGTGCTGAGCTGCGCCACCCACTCACCATCCAGCCATGAAACCGAACGCATCGTCGACCCATTCGCCAGCAAGACGGATAAACCCTCCAGAGACGGGCATCATAGTTGTCATTTCAGCAATGCAATTGTTGACTAAGGCAAGCATGCAGCTGTAGATGGTATATGCGAGGAAAAGACCAGCTGGGCCAGCATGGTGGAGACCGCTTCCGATACTGACGAAGAGCGCAGTACCAATGGAACCTCCAATAGCCAGCAGTTGGATCTGCCTATTTCCGAGTCTTCTCTGGAGGTCGTCCTTGTTCTCGGAGACAACGCCATGCGCGACATCAGCGTTATCAGTGTAGACCTCGATGTCGGCGGTCTTCTCGTTGGGCCTGAAGTTATCGAAGACACCCATGGCTGCGGTGTTGCTCCCGGCAGAGGGCGAAAGGTATGGGCGAAATTGTTGGAAAGAAAATCGGCAGACGAGACCGGATTAGCACGTTGACTGGCGGCATGGTGTAACTTATATCGAGGTGGTGGACTGGCCGGCGCAGATAGAACGACAGGCCTCGAACGGCATCAATTGGGTGGGCGCCACAGCCCTGCAGCTCGTGCATGTGACACTAGCACCAAGTGGGGCTAGTGGTCGATGGTAGCGCCGCCGCGCATCTGGCCAGGAAGATTTGATAGACCCTTCGGTCTGGCTGCACGACATTTGCGGACAAGGTTGCATAGCACAGATTCGGGGACGGCCTCGAGCAGATGCGTAACGCAATGCCAGCGGCGGTCCCGGTGCGCGAGTATGCAACAAGACGTCGGAGAATGTCTGTGCGACTCAGTGTCTCGAGTCCCTTCCTGATGAGATATCTGCCGCGCGCACTCCGCAGCAGCGGTGGGGTAGTCGGCACGCTAGCCAGTACATTCCGGCACCCGGCTTGCGCTTCCCACCTTCTCGGCGCCGCCCATTCAGTCGCCTACATGTACCCATTCCAACCTACCTACGCCTCACGCCTTCACACCCTCCTTCTGCATAAGGTTGGATGTCCTCGCCCTCCTCTGCGGCTCCTCACTCGTCATTCGTTGGCAAACCTTCAACATTGGCTCTCCTCACAAGTCGAATCCAGCCTGTGCGCCCAAACTCTCTTTCCATCTGGCCTCCCAGCATCCTTTCGGGACCTTCCTCGTGGCAAATCCGCATCGCATGGCATTTGGCGTGGTAGATGAGATGGGCATCATTCGTAGCAGCGACCGCCTCCGCTGAGCCGAATGCTGCCGGCTGAACATTGCTGCCGAGTGAGACGAATGTCAACCGGCCCAGACTGACCGGTACCGACCAAGGTGACGACCACCCACCTTCACCGGAGTCGGTTCGGCCGGAATGCAGCACATGATGAGGCTCTTCAGTCACTCAACGCATACGCCCTTGCAAACACCGCTCCTTCACATACCTCTCACCAGCTCCAGCTGATGCAGATCATTGCCCTCCGCGGAAACTCTGCTACAGAGCTGTGCAATGTCTTCCGTTTGATCGATCCGCTGTGGCTGGTCGCTATGGATCGAGAGATCATTGGCAGAGATAACGCAGCTGCACAGGCTGTGCGCGCTCACAGCCAGCCACTGGTTCCCCACGACCAAACACAATGTCAAAGTCTGCGCATCAAGTGACAAGACGAGCGGAGGGAACTTTAATTTGGGGCGAGGCACTTCACAGACCCTGCGAATTTGCAGACCTCTAATAAACAGAGGAGCCCGCTAAAGTTTCTGGGCCAAAGGGCCATCTTTTAGACCGCTTTGCTCGCGGCGAAAGCATGGCTCGCGAGTCACTCGCGGCTCGGAACACGACTTGACAACAAAGTATGACAGATCTGCTCGCCCCATGGTCTTTGTACTCTTCATTGTCACCCTCTCTCCTCTCGCGATCGGCACATGACCTGAGGTATGTGAAAATAAACAAGAAGGCAATGTGTAAGCGTATGAGAGATCTCCATACGTCAAGTACCTGACAAAGAAGATTCCAGTGTGCGACTGATCGACATATATGCCACGAACGTGCCTCATGATGCGGCCACAGAAACCTTGAGAACACGAGGAATTCACGCAAAGAAGAGATGGCCGTCATTCATGCATTCGTCGAAATCGACATGACTAACATCGTTTCCCTGAATTCCGCACTACACCTCACGCGTACTGTGTTCTATCCTCACCCTCTTCCTTATATACCGGCGGTTCCAACTCTTTCACTTTCCTCCTCCTCTCACCAATGATCGCCGAAATGACATAGAGCAGCCAGATGAAGCCAGCGACAACGCCATATGCGACAATAGCACCTTTCGAAGGACGTGCAATCGGAGACATACGAGCGTACCGCAATCCCAAGCCGCCGTTGATAATTCCCAGGGTAATCGCCAACCGACCAAGCCAAATGTGGCCGTAGCTGAAGATGCCGCGTTTATGTTTTCTCTTGAAGAGGATGTGGTGCACGAATCCGAGGGCGGGCTGGAAGAAGAGGACCACGAGCAGCACGATGCCGATGATGGGATGCGGGTCGTTGATAAGACCGTCGCGCTGAGAAATCATCTGCGCTCCTGCATCAGCGCCGCGTTCACTCTTTCACGAACAAGTGCACAACTTACCCAGACTCCGATTCCAAAGGCCGCAATGTACACCAAGTACGCAAAGATCTGGAAGAGCCCGTGGACGAGCCAAAGGCCGCGAAAGGACGCCAGTCTGATCATGATTCCTCCTACGGGAAAGAGGAATGCGAACGCCAAGGTGGCCAGAACTGCATGCGCCGTGATGATTTTGGAGGTTCCTGAGAAATAGGAGTTGAATCCAGAACCGAAACCGCCATTGTTGTTGCCGCTCGAGTAAGGGTTGCCGCTGCCACCGTATCCGCCATAGCCCCCTCCGTACTGGGCGGAAGCAGCATTTACCAGAGCAAGGAATGCTGTTGTTCTGTCAAGAGAGAACATTGTGAGAGCCGTCAGGAGTGCTGTAGAGTCCTCAGTCGAGACGTGTAGGGAACGCCAGTCGAACGGCAGATGGAAAAGAGAAAGGTAAAAGCAAATCTACAAGAAGAGAGGGATAGAAGTAGTCCGAGAGCTGAACGTGAGCAATGCCTCGTGGTAAATCTCAAACACTATTCTCACCCACACCCGAAGCCCAGAAATAGGATAGACAACCCCAGCTCCTGCAGAATTCAAGAATGTTTCAAGCGAGTTGTCGGATTGGAAGTGACGTTCTGTGCTCTCGGACAACGGGGAAGCTGACGTGTCTTGTTGATAAAGAGAGAGCGAGATTGCTGTGCTGCGCGTCGCGCGAATGGGAATGTTGGTGCTTTCCGGGTCGGTGATGATGAGGTGAGTACTTTCGTGGCTTGTTCGGGGCGGAGAGCCGATGGGGAGTCCGATACCCGTGCACTTTTGCCAAGAGCTGTGAGCTGTGGCTTTGTAGGTACATGTGCGTCGCGTACAACATGTTGACGGGTCGGATGTGTGTAGACTGGCTGTATACACAAGGTATTATGAAAGAAATCAAGATTGCGGTGCGGACCTCATCATGATGAAGAGATGATAATCCTCAAGCTGTGCTTTTACCAGCGAGCAGGGCTCTAGCGCCCACACCGCAGCCCACACCGCAGCCCACAGCGTCCGCGCAGAATTTGAGTTCATTTGTCGCAACAAATTGCTGCTGCAGAGGTGCCGTGATACTTGCTAGCAAGTTGAAGTCGAGATAGAGTCGTGAAGGAAGTCCATCGGCGCTGGGAGCTTCAGCTGGTCCCAATTGGCTCGGATAAAGCCGCCGCTAGTGAATGTCCTCTCTTCCTATATCTATAGGAATTGTGTATTTCTTGCTCTACTCTCCAAGCCAAGTACTATGCATAACCAGACATATGCAGGAGCACAGTACATCCAAGGAGGTATAGCATGTCTCAGGATGGCATAACACGTCATCCTGGCGGCATAGCATGTTTCCGGGGAGCATAGCATATCCGTGGTTATAGAGATCTGGATGCATAGAACTTCATGTATACGTAAAGCGCTGAGGCATACGCAAAGAAACCGTTGCTTAATCCTGTCGATCGATTGCGATTCGTCCCGTCTGGGCCGTTAAAGTTTTTGCGTTCGCTCTGTGACTTGAATATCTTAAGCGTTTTCAGCGTATTCGCTCTTCTTGGCGTCTCCATACCGATGCTGCTCGTCCGGAATGTGCTGGACCCGACTACGCTGCAAGTGCAGAATTGGATCTGCTATCAAGCCTTTTTGGCCTTCGTGGTGCCGTCCATGTCCTGCCCGGATGTTGTCGCCGCACCAGACGCTGCCGTTTCCTCTGCGTCTTTCTTTGACCTTATCTCGAGCTTGCGAGGTTTCCGTTTCGCTGCAGCGCTTGCGGACGGCAGAGGCTCTGTACCAACTTGAGCCCCTGATCGGGCTTGCTCGTTTCCAGTCGCTTGCTCCTCTTCCAGTGCATCGACCACTTCTTCGGGAGAGGCTTCATCCCATCGCTTTTCTTTCCCACCAACCTTGATAAATGGCCCTTTGATTGCTCCAACGCCCGTCCCAATCAAAGCTCTGCCATATAGGGTCAGCAGCTTTACCACACGGTTGAACGCAGGCGTCCAGCGACTCACCCGAGAGCCGTTGTTGGTATTGACACAAGACCGCCAACTAAAGTACCAGCCAGTGTTCCGACTCCTGCGCCTACTCCTAAACCTGTACCTAAGCCTATACCCCCACCAGCAGCCGCCCCTTGCCAGGGACCACTTTGTAACCGTTGGGCGAATTTGCTGTTGCCATTTACCGCTATCTCCTTCTCATAGGCCTCCTGTACCATTCGCTCTCGTTCTTGTGGATCTTGAATCTTGCTGGCCTTATCGCGAAGGCTGCTTGCGTACGATTGTGCTTTTGCGATCTCTTGCTGCGCGGCTACTGCCTGTAACAGCTGGTTTCGGTCAGGCTGCTTCGCCGACTTCTGCTCTTGTGGGGACATTCTTCTTTCGGTCAAGTGAAGGTTTCGTCCAGATTGTCGCCGCGCAGCGCAAAGGACTGGTCAGCCACCCGTGTTGGTGTAGGTATCCTCGCTTCTCAACACGGATCGCAAACATTTCCAGGTAGCTTCACCTCGTCCATCGCCTCTTTGGAGGCATCGTTGGCCATGTGAGTCGTGGCGGTGGATGATGCGATGTCACTGTACGGTCATACGGACTGTTGTGTGATGTGACCGCGCACTTGGTCAGTGACCAGGATGTCGTAAGAGTGGGGCTGCGGAAGTGCCGCCGCGACTTCACTCCTTAAGTTCTTTCGTCCACATCGCAAGACACCTTCGCTGAAGGATGTCAATCTTCTCCGAGCTCAGTGGAACAGAGATGAGATCGATGGTGCATCACCCACGTTTACTCGCAAAGGCCTGCGGCCAAGATAATACGATCCTGCCAGATGCTACCAACAAACGCCTTGCTTTCTCATTACCAGGCAAAAGCAATGTCAAATGACTGTTCTATCGCAAGTTTCGGGGCCACACTGGCAAGGCGCTCGATGTCACATACCTTGAGCAGACGAAAATTAGACAAGAGGGCATGATACAGGGTCACTCCATACATGCTAGACATTGAGATACTTAACCTGCCGAATGATTGGGTTGGCTGCATTGTGAACAATTTTGGCGGTGATGCGATCTTCTCACCGAGAACCTCGAGATACAACAACGACAGTATTAGCTGGAGTGTATCGCCAATGCTGTGTAGCTGTCCGAGACAAGTTCTACACGCAAAGAACTGCATTATCAATTCTCTGCCGAGGCCTCTTGGCTGGCATTGATTAACAAGTCAAACAGATGTCATCTCTACAGATCACTTTGGACCCACGAGGAGATGACAGATGGTTCCCAAGACCTCGCCATGGTTCCTCCTAGTTTAGCGATTGTCCGACCGCCCACGCCCCGTCACATCACCTCAACAGCAAGCATTAGCAGTGTATCACTGGTCTGTCTGTTCAATATCGTCTCAAGCGACTGCAAGAGCTTGGCAGAGAAGCCTTGCAGGCCTGAACAATCATTACAACACCGGAGATGGGATGAACCCCCGCGAGCAAGGTCTTCTGGCTGTGACAGTACAAATTTGTGGATCAATAAGAGCAGTGGCTGTTGCCACAGTAGGGCTTCCACTGACGATACTGCCCAAGATACTCCCAACAATCTGGCCACATGTGTCCGGCTGAGTCTAAGCGGCGGTCCGAGCGTGTCTCTAGAGGGCCCATACACAATTGTCTGCCGAGTATGCAATCCAGCGAGGGATCAGCAGTTCCAACTTCGGCTGTCATTGTGACACCCGACGCTCTTGTTACAACTCCATTCAGCCGCCTGGCTACACGCAGATATCGATGTGGCTTCTTGGACGATAACCGTTGGTCGTATTGGGAGTGGTCTAGAAACATGCCGTCAATGACGGAGAAGTAAAAAAGGACCAACCTCGGCCCAGCTGCCTCAACATGAAGCAGCGACATCAACAGCAACGACCAAATCCTACCCACCTCTGACGCTCGTTAAAGAATACACTCGCGTCAATATGCTCTTAGACGTGACATGGACCTGCCGGACGAATGCAGTCTCTGGCTCTTCACCAATCAGAAGTGCGGCTTCAATACCGATATTATCTGGAATTCGGCCTGAGCTCTGGTGTGCTTGGCAACGATCAAGACAGTAAGAGTACTGACCAGAAGGAGGCCTTCAAGAAGATTTTGCCCGCGCAGGGCGTGTGCGATTACACGGATCCAAGTGCAGCTTCGAACTGGTGAGCATGCGTACACGCTATGTTGTGATCTCGCTCAAGGTGAGAAGAAAGCTTTCTCGGATCGTCTTTTGGGTCCCAGAGCATCAGCTAACGATATTTCTAGGCACTCGACATGTATCAAGAGTCGACACAGGCACGAGGGCTATGAAGGATGACTGGTCTTGAAGTCTCTAAGAGCAGTTGTTTCTTGCGCAATCTGCGCACTCGTACTGTCTTTACCGATTGTCTTTTATATATCATCTATTCATACTTTCATGCTGCGCGATGCTTACTCCAGTGATAACATTCATATACCCAAACGGCCACGTGTGCAGAACCCGAATATGCTTGATCTCCCAGGCCTCAAACCTAACCACATTCCCTCGACGCTCCATTCGCACCCGCTCGGACCCGTGCGCCATCATGAACAACCTCAGAAACTCCTCAAAATCCCTCGTCCTCAAACAACTAACAAACCCGTCTAGCGCTTGCACCACAGGCAACAAAGGAACCACGTAACAAAACATCAAATGAACCCAATCCCCCCAAAACCAAAAAATGCCCATCACCCAGGACAGACACACCTCCAACACCACCATCACTAAACTCCAAACTCTCCTCTCCGATAATTCCAAAATCACAAACCCATCACTCGTCAACATCGTACTCCGCAACACCGCACCCGCCATCTCATCCCCAAAAACATGAAACGCATTACAATAAACCCTACAGATCCTCTCGCCCTCTTCCTTCTCGAACCCCCTGATGCGAGCGGCTTCTCGATCTCCCCTGGTGGTGGATGATATCGCCGCAAAGGGCGGATCGGAAGCATCGCAAGGCTGCGGGATGAATTTCACATTTGCTGATTTCGAGGCATGATGCATCCACGCGTCGAGGTTGAGATTGGCGTTGAGGTCGGAGAGATGGAAGGGGATCTGGGGGATGTGGTCTGCGATGAGAGGGATGGGACCGCCGTTGCCGGAGCCGAAATCCATGAATTTCCAGCTGGAAATTCCCCCCTCCCCTTCCTCCTCCGACGAGCCATCATCTCGAGAAAGTCTTTTGAGGTGGTTGTGCAGAATCTCAGCGGCGATTTCGGCGGGAGGTCGGGTTTGGAAGAAGGGGAGTTTATGAGTCCAGCGGCGAGTTGCGATGTCTTGCAGGTCATGTTTGAGGAAAGGTGGGATGCTATAATTTTTTTCGGGTGGACAATGTTAGCCTCTAGATACCTCTAATAACTGTTTCCCTTTTGGGTGGAGCCTGTGGGCGCTCGGATGAATATGAAGAAGATATATGCGACTGGTATCATACATACAACCACAAATCATGGGATTCCACGAACTGCCATCTCCCGAAAGGAAGTTGGAAATTACAACGATCGAGCAGCCTTTCCAGAAGCGAAGGAGTCGTAGTCGTCGTCGTTGTCGTCGTCGTCATGCTTCGCAGAGATTCTCGTATCGCACGGCCAGAGTCCTGATTAGGCCAATCCACTTTGATGTTCTCAAGTCCAAAAGAGGCCTCTGGGCAGTGGCTTCGACATTCCAGACCCGGGCAAGGGTCTTGGAAGTGACGAACACGAGGTGCTTCCACGCGTGCTCGCCGTTGCCAAGACGGCACAACCACGCTACCGTGGGGATCTTCGCGACATAAGTGGAGCCAATATATTGAAACGCAGCAACATGCATCTATCCCGGAAAGAGAATCACAGGTGAGTCGAAGGAAAAAGAACCGATAAATGCTATGTTCATCGAAAATGCTACAACTTGCTTGCTCTCGGGGGTATCATCGCGCGTCTGACCAAAACCATATCATGCCTGTCCCAACCAAACTCATCATCAAGTGAAAACAAGACAAAAGGCCAAACAGACAGTTGCTATCCTGCTGTCCGTCTATGCAATGTTGAACATCCACAAGTGCAGTAGTAATATATATATGTATCATCAAAAGTCAAAGCATCGACAGGCGAAGCTGCGCAGGAAACCTATGCCTTGTCTTTGGCTTGCTCTGGTTGGTTGCAAGGCTGCTGTCGCTTAGAAGATGGATCGATCGATCCAAGAGTCCATGTCCATATTCTGGACCGCTTCTCACGTCCTGGCATGGGCGTTGAGGGGCAAGAGTCATCGCTTTCTTCGTCATCCGATGACTCTCGTTTGTTGCCTGCATGTGGATACTCGTTGCCCTTCCGTTTCATGTGCGCTCCTTCCTGCTCGCCTTTCTTGATTTCTTCTGTCGATTCGGTGTTGTTCCGTTGTGGCGACAGTTCAAGCGTCGAGATAGATGAGTTGGAGGGTTCGATGTCTGAGTGCTTCATGATGTACTTGGTCGTCTTGACCTCTTCGGTTAGAGGCGAGCGGAATGCCACCTTCTTAGCTGGAGGGAACATGGTCCTTTCACTTGGTAGGTTTGACGTACGAGCCCTTTTTCGAGGAAGAGGGCCGTTCCGGAGGATGGATGTGGTATTGAAAGCGACTCTGTAAGGCACTTCTGTCGATTCGAAATCACTCGAAGTGCTGGACGACGTTGAGGCAGACGAAGCGATAGAATCCTGTGCAAGTTCACACTCGTCCTCTACAATCGACGTCGGTGATGTTGTTAGTGGAGCTAGCACGGGCTTCTGCTGGGAGGAGTCGGATGGCGGTTGTTGGAAGGAGGTGTAGGCATTCCTATTGCTGAAGGTGTTGCGCGAGGTCGGAGAAGTGCAACTCAAAGTGTCCAAGCGGAGACTGGTGGAGGCTTTGCCGAAGACAGACAGTGGGACGTCGGTGGTATTCAGCGATAGCTTGGGTCGCTTGGACGGGGCAGGAGAAGGCGGAACAAGTGCAGGACCAGAGTGTTGACTACAAGTCATGGGCGCCGCCAAGGGCAGAATCGCAAGTGACATGCTCGTGTGAAGTGGTAGCGGTGGTGATGGTGACTGTTGCATAACGGCCAACATGATCAGATCGGAGGGTGTTTAGTGTCGCACCGGACGCGCGAAACCGGACAAATGCCAGGCGTGGGATGCGAGGTTTCTGACTGTCGGTGACTGTGGTCGGGCGGTGTCGTGCAACGATGATCCACCACGCGTTGTCAGCTCCAGGCTCGTGGAGGGGTCCGCGATGGTCTTATTGATTGTCGAAGGAGAGGCGGAGGCGGAGGCGTAGGCGGCGACGGCAGCTGACCAAGGAAGGAGGGTGCGTGATCCGGAAATAGGTAGAGTGGCAGAGGCCGGCTGTGAGCTGAGAGGTAAGAGGAGGAAGTCGGGGTAGTGATGGTGATATTGGTGTTGATTGGGATGGATGGGAGTGTGCCCCTCGAGACCAGCTCTGCTCCGCGCAATAATATCGATAGTAGGATGCAGCACTTCCGTCGCAGTCGTTTGTGAGAGGTTCGTGAGAGGCAGAAGCGGCATGGTGAGGTGAGGGGCCATGTCACGGTCTAAATGACCTTCCAGCGCTGGGCGGCAGAGGAGTCTGACGCATGCGAGTGCGCGGAAATAGAGCGAGAAAGGGAAAGGCGTTGGAAGGGATCTGCCGAACGCTGCAATACGCCAAACGCTAAGCGCCATCGGGAGTCGACTTGGATTTCTATTTTCGAGGCCCCTGCTTTCGTCTCGCTCCTTCCCTGTCCAGCCTAGCGCCCATTGGCCGAGCAAGCAGAACCGAGCGACTCCCCCTCGTGCTCGATGTGCATGGGCCACATGCAGACCGTCGACACACATCACCCACACTACCTTACCCTCACCACCACCCTCACCCACCACCCTTGCGCCCACTCGATCGATTCGGCCATACCATCGCATGCGCCCGTCCTGCCGTTTCAGCCATCTACCACCACCAGACAGAAACGCTTCACAACGGCCACAAAACACGCTGGAAAGCCAATGTGCGCCCATCTCGCCGGTGCTGCCGTGGTCTCAGGTGCTGCGCATCGCACACCTACACCCCGAAACCGTCCCGAGACGCGCAGTTCGATGCCCTCGCCCGTGGTGCTTCCTGCCATCCCTTCTTACAAACAACTGGCCCTTGCAATGCATTTCATCATAGGTCTTGGCCGCGTGTCGACCAGGAACATGGCGACAACTCTTCGAACTATCGCTCCCTAACCGTGTATCGCCCGAAATCCCGACGAACTCCCCGCTTGAACACACTGCCACCCCCATCGACATCCTACTCTTTGTTTCGGACAAATACTCGGGAACGGTCACTAAGGCGCAACATTTTCAGAAACTCAATACGCTCCTCATACATGGACAATGTTCGGAAGCAACATGCCGACACGATGCTCTCGAAGCCACCGTGATGACGATGGCGGATAAGGCGTCTGCAGGCTAAGGCTTCAGCCCTGGTGTTGTAGGAGAGAGCATGCATGACATGTCAACACTGCTCCATCTCACCGCACCCCACGAAAGACGCACGTGTAATGTGGTATTGACAATAGAGCTCGCAACCCAAAATACACACGTGAGCCAACGGCTGCTGCTGACTGCGACGTCTTGCTGGACGGATCATGGAGCCTTTCCGGGTGTGACTTGCACAGCAGATCTGCGTACCTGACACTGCCATCTTGTTGCCACTTGTCGCCTCGAGACACCGGAGCATTGCTGATGCGAACAGCTTCTGTGGGTCGCGCGAACCCTGGTAATAAGTCGAAGTTCGACGTAATGCTGAACCCGTCTCTTAACACCCGTCACTTCCTGGCAACCGGTTGACAAGGAGCGTCATGGGCCTGAAGCTATTCTTAGGCGATGATGTCTTCGTAGGACAGATTGCTTGTTACTGCAGTGGCAAGTATATCGCATATCCGCGATGATCTGGGAACAGATGGTCGGCTGTTTCCAGATACGAACGTGGCGTTATTGAGTATTCAAGAAGGTCGTCTGGCAGCTGCACTCGGTGAGAAAGCCGGACCACCCTTTCGCCCACATGAGGGCGGGCTGCAAGTCGCACAAATGAAATGAATTAACGCAGAACCGTGGCAAGTCCTGTAAGGATGTTGTCGAGGCGAGATCACGGGCACCCCAAGAATGTGTAGGTAGGTAACCGGGGCAGTGGCCTCAGTGTACCACTTGCCGTCTTCAAAAACCCAAAAGCTGAAAATGTTCTTCATCGCGAAGCACGTGATCTGTGTAGAACCTAACGATTACGTTACTGAAGAGGTGTACATGTAGATTCTGGAGAGTAAGGTTCAGCATACGTGTACGTCGCTACTGCCTACATTTTAAGCTTTTGGGTTTTTCGAAAACGACACTTAAGGTGCTTAGGCCACTGTCCCAGTGAGGAGGAATGGTCCGTGCCCGCTAGCGCGTAAAGTATCATACTACGTCGCGTCTCCCATAGCATCATCGTGTGCAGACTCTATTCTAGCAATCGACTGATACGATTCGATGCAACCAGAGACAATCCTTGCTCTATCTGAGACATCGAGAATACCAACATGAAGGCAGGATGGAAGATAGAAAGATCCCACCGCGCAAGGATGGGCGTGTGATCATACATTTCGTAAGGCGCTACGGGCCCCAGGAACTACAAATAGCTGACCGACCCCAGGATTACGACTGCTTCTACGCGTCGGTATTCGAAGCAAAGAACCCCAGCCTCAAAAGCCTCCCGTTCGCCGTCCAACAGAAGCAGATCATCGTCACCTGCAACTACGAAGCCCGACGGCGAGGTCTACACAAACTGCAACTCATCCGCGACGCGAAGCGCATATGCCCGGATGTCATTATCGAGCTGGGAGAGGACATCAGCAAGTTCCGTGATGCCTCGAAAGAGCTGTATACGTTCATTGAGAGTTTCACATGGAATAACAAGGTAGAACGCCTGGGTTTCGATGAGGTAGGTGCTGCGAGTTATGGTGCAATCAAGGTAGGACACGATTCCTTTTTTCTGATTCTTCTCAGGTGTGGATGGATGTGACAGATATGGTGGAGTATAATCTGGAAATTCTCAACAGGAACGATTTGCGGAATTCGTTCTTTCAGGTTGTGAGAGATGACCCGACGGTGGGGTTTGCATTTGATGCTTCGTCGATGGCTGGCCATGCCTGGCCTAGATCCGAATCCGCCGACTTAGAGGATGATCTTACCTTGCGCCTTCGTCTGGGCAGTCACCTTGCATTGTACATGCGTCATCGGCTGGAACAGCAGAAGGGTTATACGTCGACTGTCGGCATAGCCACCTCCAAGCTTCTAAGCAAGCTGGTGGGTAATCTCAACAAGCCGAAAGGTCAGACGACGCTTATGCCGCCTTACACTGCCTCGGAAGATGTAGGCAATAATGCGCAACGCTTCATGGATGGCCATGACATTGGCAAGGTGCCTGGTATCGGCTTCAAGCTGGCTCAGAAGCTACGCGAGTATGTCTTGCAGCGTCCAGCAGAGTTCGATGCGGGTCTCGTGTATGGCGGCACCAAAGAGGGCGTCACAGTTGCCGACGTGCGCAAGTGTCCAGACGTCAACCCTGAGCAACTCGAAAAATTGCTTGCTGGTCCTGGGTCACCGCACGGAATAGGCTACAAGATTTGGTGCCTACTCCATGGCGTCGATGACACTGAAGTCAGCTCAGCGAGGACTGTACCAAGACAAATCAGCATTGAGGACAGCTACATCCGGCTGGACACGCTGCCTGAGGTCATGAAAGAGCTTACTACCCTCGCGAACAGTCTTATCACTCGAATGCGAATAGATCTACTTGGAGCCAATGATGATTTTGATGAGCCGGAGATCGATTCGACAAACCCTGCTGTTGCTGGCAAGAAATGGCTGGCCCATCCAAGGACTCTCCGGCTGACTACCAGGCCACGACAACCGCTCCAGCCAGACGGTACAAGAGTACGTTCCTTCAAGCGGATCTCGCATTCAGGTCCTCTGCCGAACTTTGTCTTCAGTCTGGGCGAAAGCGTTGAAGTACTGGCAGAGAAGCTGGTGAAGGAGGTACTTGTTACCATGTTTCGCAAGCTTCACCCGGAAAAGGCTGGCTGGAATCTTAGTCTGGTCAATCTTGCCGTTACGAATATGGCGGAGACTGCTGGTGACAGTAAGACGGCGAACGGGCGGGACATCGGCAGTATGTTCCGGAAACAAGAAGATGTGCTCAGGGAGTTTCGCGTGACCGATACAAGTCCCTGGCCTGCCACTACCCCAGCTACGTCCATTCCTCAGAGGGACCGAAGACAGCTTGGCGAACAGCAGCATCCCGACAACCAAGATCTTAATAGCGCACCAGCGAATAGTGGCGTCGAAGAGGGTGAAAATATCATGTTCGACGATGCTGCAGAGGGAGAAACGGCCGGATGGCATGACGACGACGATGAAGATCTGAACGAAGCCTGCGATACCTGTGGGATGCGGATGCCCGGTTTTGCTATGGTGGCTCACCAACGCTTTCATCTGCAAGCGGGCTGAGTAAAGCTGAAGCCAATTGTTGCCACCGCTGGCCGATCGACAGAGAGATAGCGTTGCATACCAACATCTGATCATCGCCAGGATGCTTGGCTTGCTCTCTGATCGTCACTCTTGGTTTCGGGATACCGCATTGATGGACCATATGCTCGACAGTTGCAGTTCCAGGTGCGTTTACGTGCGGCCACCGGTGATTTCGACGATGCTTCCATTCACGTATCTTGCTTCGTCGCTGACGGAGCGATTTACATTAGCACGACGCTTGAACTAGTGCTTGGAGAACTCAGTTGGACTCACCTGAACAGAAACGCAACCACATCAGCAACCTCTTCTGTTGTACCCATTCGGCCCAGGGCGACTTTCTTGGTCTGCTCTGCCACCGCTTCAGGACCGGCTAATACGCCAGCATCTGATGGTAAACGTCAGATTGCAGGACGCGAACTGAAAACATAAGGGACCTTACTCGTCGGGGTATTAATATAACCCGGTGCAACGGCATTGACGCGGATACCCTAATCCGCAATCAACCATCATATCATCAGATCTGCAAAAGAGCAGCACATGCTAGTTGCTCCAGCTTACTTACCTTTGGACCCAATTCCATCGCCATAGCCTTGGTAAAGCCCACGATGCCAAATTTCGTAGCACAATAAATGGCATACTCCGCAGCTACCGTGATGCCCATTACGGAGGATACATTCACCATACTTCCTCCTTCTTTCATGACCGCCATCGCCGCACGCGTGACATTATACGTCCCCCTGAGATTCACACCGACCAACCTGTCAAAATACTCATCCGTTGTGTCGGTCAAGGGGTACGCGGTGGGATTCACGCCCGCGCAGTTGAAGACGTGGTCTATCTTTCCGAAAGTCTGCATCGTGTTGGTGATGAAGGTATTGCAGGCTTGAGAGGACGATACGTCGAAGGTTTCGTGGTAGTGTTCTCCTTGTTGTTGTTGTTGTTGTTGTTGTTGTTGTTGTTCGGTTCCTTCAGGACGTAATGATAATTCGAGGGTTTCCTGGAGACCCGTGGGATTGATGTCTTGTATGGAAAGCGTTGCTCCGAGGGAGGCGAGTTTGATGGCGGTTGCGCGGCCGATTCCTGAGGCTGCGCCTGTTATGAGGCAGATTTGGGATTTGAAGGGGAGGGACATTTCGGATCGCTGCCTTTTTTCGAATAAATGTTCTGGGTCAAGGTGAATTCGATGGGTTTGGGGATGATAGGAGGAAGGGTGCTTGTGTGGTTGTTTGATCACGAGTAGTGGGACTAGGTGGTGATGGTGAAGTCCAAGCTGCGGGGCGATAGGTATAGGTGGGTAGGGATCTACAGGCCGTGATGTGGAGATAGGGCGAAGACGAGTTTGAAAGAGGCATATAGCACTCTGAGGCCGACTACATGGTTCGAGTTACACAGGAAAGGCACGAAATGGCCCAAGTTCCTATTCCCTAGCATCGTATCGCATCTCCTACTAGCATTCAAGCACCAAAGAAAAATCGACCCTTCGCACGGGAAGAAAACCGTCTTGTTCAGGCTTCCTACATATACAAACCAAATGTTCTTCGCCCCAAACATCTTCCTCCTGACAAAGTCCCACCTCTACGGCCTTCACCGGCTTCAACCCACATTCCACCTCTTTCCAAATCTCGAATCCTGCTCCTTGAATACATTCTCTAAGAATTACCTTGGTCATACTACTACTCCGAATCTCCCTTTTGAAACAGCTTCAAGTTGGGCGCTTGCGAAGGGGCGGCTTTGTACATGCGGAGCTCTCAAGGATCCGTACTGCTGTAGCACGTCAGAAGCAGCCATGATTGGCAGAACTGTACTCATGGTATGAATATCACTGCAAGACCTACTTCGTTAACAGCTCTGTTTGTGCATTTCGGCGCTAGTCATACCCGTGCTTCGGCGCTGCTTGTCAACAGTAGTACAATCATGCTCGAAATTTGATTACAATCGTTCGTAGCCGACCAAGGCGCCATTGCTAAGAAATCGATCAATCACTCACTTCTTCGCCTTGCCCTTGCCTTTGCCCTTCTTCGGCTTGTCCTCGTCATCATCGTCGTCATCTTTGGCTTTCTTCTTGCTGCCGCCCGCCTTGGAAGCCGCAGCCTTCTTCTTCTTCGGCTGCTTGACGTACTTGTCCTTGCTCAAATCCACATCTTCCTCCTCCTCCTGGGCCTCACCCTCGTCGACGGCTTCTTCTTCAGACTCTTCGAAAGCTTCTTCAAGATCTGGCTTCTCCTTGGCAGGAGCCTTCTTCGGAGCAACGACCTCAGATGCTTTCATGAACGGCAGAGGATGAGACTGTTGATTATACCTGTTTGAAGTTAGTTCTTTTTCCAACAGCAGGTGAGACAGTCCTAAACTTACAGTCGCGTAAACGTGGCTTTGGCCTGCGTTTCAATCCTAATATTTTCCTGGTCAGCACTGCCCACGCCAAGCTCCATAATGGCATCAAAATCGTCTTTGGTCAAGAAGTAAGAGTCCATAAGCTCGATGATCTCCGGCACAGCATCTTTGCCATCTTTCTGAAGTCTCTTGACAAGCTTCTCGAAAAGGATAGGCATGTACGTCTGTCGTATCTCATGTCTATCGGCGCTAGTCCTCAGACGCATGTGACCTTGGATCTCCTTCACAAAACGAGACAATTTGCCCTGCTTCGAATTGTTGCCGAGCCAGGAAGTGAAGCGAGTCTGGTGTCCAGCCATTGAACCGTAGACAAAGCTAGCAGGTCTGACGAAAGAGAAGATTGCATGAGTCGGCATCAAGGACCATTGCTGCTGGCTTCCGTGTATCATGCGGTCCACGAGATCTCCATCACTAATAGAGTCAGCGGCCTTGCTGACAAGATCCAGGTTGGAAAGATTCTTGAGCTTCGAATTGCTACTGTGCATGTTCGAACGCTGCGGGTTGGTGCCTAAATAATTCTCTTGCAGCATCAGAGGCGCAAATTCATGATCGTTGAAGTATAGTTCCGATTTTTCGTTGAGCGTTGACTTGGAGGCGGGATTGAACAGCCCTCCACCTAGGATTTTGCCGACCATATCCCACGGCTTAAGGATGATGTGCTTCTCCCAGGCTTTGCTCATGTCTTTGCTATCCTCGTACGACAGATTCTCGCTATCAAGCTTCGCTGTACTGACCATGTTGACGACTTGTCGAATATCGGCACCAGAGCCCTCGATGAGCGCGTTGATAACGTTCGCTGGCATCTTGAGTCCTTCGCGATATGCAATGGTCATAATGCGGCTGCGAATCTGATCTGTCGTGGGTCGCCGGAAGGGCAGATCATACGTACAGAAGTCGAATGGCTTCATCTTTGGCAGCTTGCGGTCGTTGCAGATCAAGATCATTGGGATCTGAGTCTTCTTGCAGACAGCGGCCAGGGCCCCGACACCACCTCGATCACCAGCACTCATTCCATCGACTTCGTCCATGATGAGTACCAGCTTCTTCTTCGAGGCTTCGACCTCATCGGACCCTTGCGCGAAGTAGCCCATCAGTGAAGTTGTCGAAAGGACTCCCTTCAGACCTGTCTCGACGAGCTTCTTTGACCTGGTGTCGGAGGCGTTCGATTCCACAATGTCGTAGCCTTCTAGCTTTGCAACAAGATGGGCCGCCGTAGTCTTTCCGATACCTGGAGGACCGTGGATCATGACTGCTCTGTGAATGCCACTACCGTCTGGACCAGGCAGCTTGAAGCTCTTGCTCTGGTTCTTCGGGAAAGCCCGTAGCCATCGTTGCAGCTTCTCAACCTGAGTCTTGTTGCCGCAGATTTGACCCAGCTGTTGAGGCGCATATCGGACGGTCCACAACCGCGTGTCTGGGCCTTGAGCCGCAGCTTTGCCTTTGCTCTTTTGATTGTCGCTCTGAGCCGCTCCAGCTGATGCGCTTGGCTTCGGTTTCGCAGCTGCCAATCGTGCACGCTCCTGCTTCTCCATCTCCTCTGCAGCTTTACGAATGTTCTCTTCTTCCTTCGCCTGCTTTTCGGCATACTTCTCTGCGGCCGCACTATCGCCGCCATTCGGAGGTAAGCGTCGAATCAGCTCGAAGAGTCCATCTTCGTTGATGACTTTGAGATTGTGTTGCTTGATCGTCTCTAACTTCTTGGGACCAGCGTCTTCGCCGAGAACGACATAGCTGGTCTTCTTGGACGGGGCGGTCGTTACCTTTCCGCCGTATTGTTTGACGAGATTCTGCCCCTGCTCTCTACCCAAACGTGACAATTGGCCAGTGAAGACGAATGTGAGACCAGCAAGGCAGTTGTCTGCCCCGTGTGGGATATCAGAAGCATCCAAAGCTCCTGCAGGTACGGCTGAGTTGGCATGTTGACCGAACTGGAATTTCTTCTTCTCTCCGTCATCGTCAGCCTTTGGTGGCGGAGGTGGTGGATCGATAGTAGGAATGCTATCAAAAATAGCTTTGATATCAGCACTGTCCTGGACTTCGTCCTTCTTCGCCTTCTTCGCAGGAGTGGATTTCTTGGCCGGAGGAGCGCGCTTCTTCGTAGGCTTTGCTTCCTCGACTTCCAGATCATCCTCGTGATCGTCGTCTAACGCAGCAGATTTGCGCTTCTTGCTGGCTTTTGCGGGTGTCTTCTTCGCAGGCTTATCTTCCACAACTTCCTCGTCATCATCCGGCACAACAAAGTCATCATCAGCATTGGTATCCTTCATGTCCACGTCACCATCTGGATCAAAGTCGTCATCGTCTTTCTTCAGCTTCTTCTGCTTGCCAGTTTCTCTCTTCGTGTGCACCATCGGCTTGTCATCCTCGTCTTCAGTGCCTTCCTTGTAGTCGTCGCCCACACGCTTGCCAACTGCTGCGCCGCTCTTGAATACATCATCCGCATCTTCCTCGAAGTTGTCATCCGGAAAGTCGTCAGCATCTAGATCGACATAGCTCGTGTTCTTCTTCGCACGTGCTGAGCTCCTGCCCTTGGGTGTTGCTTTGGTGCCATTAGTTTTCCCAGATGCCTTCTTCGGCGTCTCTCCGTTCTTCTCTTTGGCAGCACTCTTCGTTCTCACGACTTCAGTCCGCTTGGGCTTTCCCTTGCCAAAGAAGTCCTCTGCATTTGTCTCTTCTAATTCTGGTTCGGGCTCTGGCTTCTTTGTGGCAGCTCGCTTTGGTGTAGATTTCTTTGGCGCAGGCTCATCATCTTCATCGTCACTAACAATCTTCTTGGCTCGTCCTCGTTTCTTGCTCTTGTCTTCCTCCGGCTTGGGCTTCTCGGCAGCAGTGCCCGCAGGCTTGCCACCGAAGAAGGAGCGGATATCCGATGGCATTGTTCCGAGTTGTTGGTGTGAGGCGCCACAGCTACATGTGAAAGCTGTTTGAGACAAGTTTGGGCTGATATATGGAGGATGTTTCTCAAGGCATCCACAACTCCTTCACGAAGCTGCCTCCAGACGCGTTCAGGCGCGAAAGTATGACGGCGTTAACTCCCGACTCCCGATGGCCGAGCTGGTCCAAGCGCAACTTCCACTTCAACTCTGCAGCTTCACGATCAACAACAGCAAACCTCGAATCGATTCAGAACGGCGACGCGCTCGGCTGGAGGGGAGGAAGAGTTGAGATTCCAGTCATTGGTAGTGTTCAGGTCGTCTGAGCGGGAATCGACAATGGCGGCGATACACGTGAAGGCCGGCGCATCGACGTCCCTCCTCTCTTCCTTCACCACAAGAGCATGCTGTATGGTCATCCACCTCCTCAGTAACCTGAAACACAGCTAACTGGCTACAGGCCTCAACACCGCCCTCAAAGCCCTCTGCTCCCAAGTTCAATCCGCCTCCCAACAACGAACCTTCACCTCCACCCCTAGAACCCTCAACTGGCTGGCCCCAAAAGCAGGAGAATCCAGCAAATCCCGCAAAGGCCGCTGCAAAGTCCCCACGGGCGGTAGCATCAAAGGCACGACCCTCGTGTGGGGCGAATACGGTATCCGCCTAAAAGACCACGACCGCCGCGTCTCCGCCGCCCAACTTAAAATCGCCGATGAAACAATTAAAAAGCGTCTCCGTGGATTGAAATATCGTCTCTATCATCGCGTATCAGCCAATATCGGAGTGTATACTTCTGGAAATGACCAACGTATGGGTAAAGGAAAGGGTTCTTTTGATCATTGGACCGCGAGGGTTCCGGTGAGCAGGATTTTGTTTGAATTGAAAGGAGAGATTCATGAACAGGTGGTTAAGGATGCGTTTCGATTGGCGGGGAATAAATTGCCTGGAATGTACGAGTTTGTGAAGAAGGGAGATCCGCCTGTCATGGGGATTACGAAGTTGGGAAATGGAGTTACGGAGCAGCAGTTGAGGAGACCGAGACGGCAAATACCCGCTCCGAGTTTGGATTCTACTGCGAATAGGATTCCAGAGACGACGGCGAGGAGTGTAGCATAGACGAGCCATTCATACCTGGTATGTCACCACAAAGAACTTGCCTGAAGACTAATCTTCATCCTACAATTTCACCTCCGTACAGCACGAGATCGGATTATCTTTGATTACTCCCACTTTGAGACTTCCATTCCACCTCTGCATATCCTTCCTCATCCAGCACGTTCGCAAAACGCCAGATACTAGGGCACGCAACAAGCGCAGTATCTTCCCGACCATCCTCTCCTTCCTGTCGAGTAATACCAGAGCCGTCAAATAGTGGATTTCCGCCATTTACTTCCAACAGATTCGGCAAAGGCTTGGTGGTGTTTCAAGTAATTCCCTCGCTGGTTGGGGAGGTAGGAGAAGGATTGCATATACTTAGCTATTGGCCTGTCGTGAGTGGTGCCGAAAGAGTGTGGTCAATGCTGCAATGTACCAAGGCAAGATGTATTTTTATGGAAGCCCATCAACTCCATTCATTACGCGCCCACATGCATCTAAGGCGATCGCAAGACGCCTACTACACTGGCAGCGTGTCATTAGTGGAAATCTCGAAGGAGGAGATTGCCTCTTGACCCGGTCTGCTCACTCCTTGAGCATGTGCCTCGTTCGCTAACTAGCTTCCCTTTGCTCTTTCCACTAGAGCACACTTACACCTCATGACCACGATGCGCAGCGCATTGCTCCTGACTGTATTTGTGGCTTTCGATCATGCCCTCCTTGCGCGAGTAGGCCGCCCACAGCACAGCGTTGGCTTCGACTTCTCCTTGGATTATGCTGTAGCAAGCATCCATTTTTCGAACCACACCTTCGTCGATGTCGCCACGGTGCAGGGCGGAGCGGAATATCGACAAGCCATGCGAACGTTCATGTCGACAGTGGCGAACGAGACCAAAGCCCTTCCGTTCCTACAGTCGTCACACGGCTTTATCCAACAGCAGCTCCCTGCCTGGTTACAGCCCATTGTTGGAGAAGTCTGCAATCATCTTCCGCCATCATGGTTCCGCGATCTACATCTGACCGACACCGCTCGAGCCTTCGCTCCCATGCTTCACACCCTCAAGACAGCAGTCGAGTCCTATCTCGTTATGGTAGACTGCCTCCACACCATCAGCATATCTCTTCCACGATCCATATCACCACAGCTCCACGTCTCTCTCCAAGCGGCTGCCTCATCACTTTCACTCTCCCTCCTCGAGCCCAGCCTGTCCCGCCTTCCCGCTGGGGTTCACGCCGCAGTTGGGTATGGAGTGGCCGCAAAATGCCGCAACTTTCCGACGGATGACTGGGACGAGGCACGATTGATGTTGGCGATCGACTACAGTCGCGCTGCGCTCACGGCAACGCTCATCCACGAGGACATGCCGTTGTATCGCACCCTTCGCACCTTTCACTCCGAGACACTCGGCGGGGCAGCGCTGGACCGCACATGTTCATCACCCGATCATATCGAACTCGACTGCACAGCAGGCCTACGGGCCGCATTGACAAACATTACACAGCTTCCGGTCTTAGAAGATGAAGACGCCAAAGAGATGGCCTTCATCCAAACCATTGTGATATACGGAGAATCCGCCTCGGACTTGAGACTCAACTCTGTCTTACGAGATGTGCTCTCTAGAGGCGACGATGACGACAACGACGATGGTGGTCATGCCATGAGATTCATCGTGGATGGCGGACAATCATCGAATCCCGTCTCGCCGCTCTACGCCGCCGCGCGTGGCGTCGCAGAGGTCGGCTGGCTGGTACTAGATGAGCCACCTCCAGACGGATGCAATTGCAACGATTTCACGAGACGACGCAAGTGTTAACATAGCAACGGCAGCTGTGGCAGGTTTCTTTGGTCGCTCCTACCATCTCAGGTTGAGTGATGTAATGCCGGTATATCTACAGAACCAAGATCTGATTATACACGAGTGAAGAAACTACATCTAGATCCAATCTTGTTATGCATCCCAGTCTATTAATTCAACTAGCAATAGATGCCGGCTTCCTCTCTTCTGTTGTACGAGGTAAGACGAGCAGCGAAAGCCACAGTATGGTGAATTTTTCTCGCTGTGTGCAATTGCTAGATGATTTACCAGACCCGTCTTGCTCGCATGATATCGTGTCTTTGGTCTTGATCTGTTCGGTATGTTTAGTCTCCTCCAAGATGTTGAAGGCAGACTAGCTGCTCATTCTTCTGTTCCGACTGTGTCGCAGAGTTTCTTGTCCGGGATGACCAAAGTGTATTGTTCTCCCTTGGTGAGAATACATGCTTTGAACACAGCCGCCTGGAATACATGCGACTTCTTCTTAATTGCGACGACAGACGCCATTTTCAGGTCTAGAACCACTCGGCCTCTGCTCTGTTGAGCGTTTGTAAGCTGGGGTGAGTCGAATGCGTGCCATACTCCCGGGGGTCGATGAAATCGCAGCTGGTATCGTGGAAACCTTGGTCGAGAAACCCCAAATGCAAGCCCGGATGTAGTGTGTGTTGGTAAATAATCTCCTCTGGAGATCCTCGCCCGCCTACAAACGCTTGCACCAATCCCTTCCATGACTGACCTGCCAGTTACAGAGAGCAGTCTCCAACCCCGCACCCAAAAGGCCTGCCACGAAAATGCCTCCACTGTCGCTAACAGTGGTTGCGCCAAGACTGAACTCTCTATGTTCCCTGGGGACCTCTTCTCTGATCGCGGCAAATGTCGACACATACACAAGTCCACCCAATAGACCTTCCCAGAGGATGATTGCGAACACGAACCAGACATTCGGTATGAAAGGCCACATCGCGTGCATGGCCAGCACGAACAGATTGAGCACCTGGAGGAATGATGGGAGGTAGAGGCTTCGGATTCTCACGAATGGTAGAGACGATCGCGAGATGAAAACACCGAGTTGATAGATGGTACCGTAGGTGGGGTAGAATGCTCGAAAGTGTTTGAACGGCGACTCTCCAAGTGGGAAAAGCAGGGTTGGAGCTACGCCTTGATTGATAGTATACTCAGCAAGATACACCAGGAACAACGGAAGCATGTATGGCATTACGAGAGAGCGCGCACGTGTGAGCTTCGCTCTCAAGTCGATCAAAGCTTTCATGATGAAGCTCCGTTTGTTCCTGTAGACCGGTGAGACGGTTCTCGGACCAGGCTGATCGAGCAGGCCAGCAGATTCCACAGTCCCTTCCGCGGTGATATCTTGACAATCAACTGAATCGTTGTTGGCACGGCCACGGCTCGCAGTTTTGAGTGGTCCCAATGGAAGCAAGAGGAAGTAGCTGGCAAGCAGGACGATGGAAAGTAGGGAACTGGACATCAGCGTGGCATGGACACTGAAACCGACGATTGTCGTGGCCAGTGTATACGCCCCGGCTCCTATGAGGCCAGCTCCTCCCGTTCCGGATCCCCAAGCTGCAAGGCTGAACGGTCCATAGTAGTGTGTCAAGCTGAGCCAGCTCACTTCTCCCGCACCAGAGCTAATGTTTGCCAACACGATACCGGCGATCTTGCTGGATATACTGCGAGCGTCCGTCGTGTTGGGCGAGAGGGCTACAGCGAGCATTCCACATGTTGAGAGCGCAGCGAAGATGATCGTTCGGAGGGAGTGAGGTATCAGATGGATGATGTATGGGGTGACTATCTTGGTTGCAAGGCCAGGTACGATAGACGCTAGGAGGACAGTCGCTTTCGGTATCGAGGGCCCAACCAGGTCGAGGGCGGCAGTTAGGATGAGGACGTAGAAGATGTTGTTGATCAAGCCTATCAGCCATCGGTGAGCGGTTGGTGAATGAGCGACACTCTGGCGGAGATTAAACCTACCAAAGAGCCAAAAGGCCGCGACGACTCTCCAGTTTGCGCCTTCAAGCTTGGCCTTCAGACGGGCACTCCGCAGACGCCATGTTGTCGACGGCGCCATGAGGAACATGCCGCGATTCCAAGCATCGCATCGCAGCGGGTGTTGCGGTTGTACAAAAGGTGGGCACGTGAGACGAAGGTGGGCGACGTTTTGGGGCTGGTGCAGATTTGGCGCTAAGAGTTTGGAGTTTTTGGCGGGATCAGCAGGGATGATCCCGAACCCTAAAAGAGCAAAAGTCGTTGGTCTGTGGGTCGTGTGGTGTGCCTGTGCCTGCCCGACCGGGTCCTGTCCTTGCCTCGTCCTGTCTTTGCCCTGTGTTCTGAAGCGTGAAAGCCAGCCCAGCTACTTCGTTTCCTCTCACCACGCGTCTCTCTCCACCAACTGACACTCCACCTCTCAATCTGTTCGGCTTTTGCCATTGCATCTGCTATGGTCGCGCCGACACGCTCCTCTCTCCCAACGCTATGATCCGTACCTGCGTCGGGATTGCCGTCGCCCTGACCGCAAGCAGCAGTTCGCGAGGTCCACCAAGGCGGCGACGATGAACCGCGAATATCACGCTCCCAATCAGCCGGCCCCGTCGCCTTCGAGCCATGCCTCCTCCATCTACCCACCACCACCCGCAGCCTCCCAATACCAAATGCCCTTCTCAGACCCATTCCAGTCGTCGAGAGACCCTTTTCTGCCTGACGGGAGGAGAAGCAGTCTAGGACTATCGTCGTCGACGTCAAGAGCATGGCCTCAGAATCAAGGTACGTGGGACAAAGTCACACCCGAGATGGCTGCCAGGGCCTGCTGCAAGCCAGGAGTTGGATGCAAGAATAACATCAAATTCCGAGCACGGATCATCGTCGACAGGGCCAGATACAGCGATGCGCTGGACATGCACGATGCTTGTGAGAGGCAGCCAAGCAGACCACCATTTTTGAGCTGCAAGCAGTCAGCGTCGCCGCGCAAATTGCTCTGTCACATGCTCCCAAGCCGACGTTCTGGCGACCACGCGCTGCCCCGCCCTGGGATCCGCAGCGCAGAGAGCTCGACCGGCGACTCCAGCTCCTCCAGCTCTCACCTGAACTTTAACCTAAACTAACTTTTGCGTGCTCAGGAAACGGCGGTGCTTCCAGCTCCCAACACCACCCACAGCACCTTCACCAGTCTCATATTGCGCCGCCCGCCGAGCCCTCATTCCACAGCCATTCTATCCATGTCCCGCCGGCCAACGGTCTAGCCATGGCATCCCCCTATGATGCTGCGCGACGGCGCTCATTGGGTGCTTCTGGCAGTCCACCGCAGTACCTTGGAGGTGAGGTGGAAACAAAACAGTTTCTAAAGCTGCCTCAGCTCATCAAAGAACACAGGCCGACCTCTCGACCCTCTTAATCCTCCACCGCCCTCTTTTCCCGCTCGAAATATGCCTCCGCCATCTCCTCCGCAGAACCCATCCTCATCGTCGCTCCATCATGGCTCTGCTCCTCGAGGTCCTCCCACCACATCTCCCTTCCCAGGCGTGCGCGAACTCAGCAACCACCGCGCCGGTATGTCGATATCATCGATACTCGGCGGCGGCGAAGAGCGTAAACCCGTCGGTTCGCCTCACAGCTCGATTGCCGCACCGTCCTCGACGTCCAAATCGATGCAACCACCTTCGCCTGCAAGAGCACGATCAGCAAGCATGCGCGAGGGGAGCGATCGATACATGATGAAGGGTGCGAGCCCTCCAAGGCCGGGAATTTTCGCTGAGCCCCCGCGGACAGTGTCAGAGCCTCGTAGAGACGGCATATTCGGTTCTCCACAGTTTTCTAGAGAACCTGCGCATGGCTTTCGCACCTACCAGATGCCTCCACACGACCATGTACATCATCAGAACGGACACGGAGTACCGCCAATGCGACCAAATAGCCAGCCTGTAGACATTTCTGGGCCCAGCCGGACCGAAATTCCCACGCCTTATGACAGTCGACCAGACTTTCGAACGAGCGCATTCCGAAATTTTGGAGAGCCGCCACCTCCACAAAGAGCCGAGCCTTTGCCCAGGCAAGAACGTGCTGCATTCCATAATGGGGTGACCTCTCATCCTCAAGAACGGCCTACTTTTGGTAGTCCCCAGGTTGAGCGCGCGCAACCTCCCATGCGCTACCAGGCTGGTAGCTTTGGAACGCCTCTGCGGGAGGAGCAAGCGACCTCCTTCAGGCCTTCGTATGCGCCGACCTCTCACCCCACGGCAGAGATGGCAAGAGAATCCATCGAAGGCACGGGTCACGATATACGGCGTCAGTATCCTCGTCCGTCACCACCTCCGTCTGAACTACCCGCGTACGAACGCATGCGCAACGGAGTTGTGGAGCGGCCCATGACATTGGACGAACATCATCGACTGGAGCATCAGCGCGAACAACAACGCAAAGAGAGCGAGGGATCTGTTCATCGATCTTTGCTCGGAATAAGCCCGGAATTGAATCGCAGAGGTCGAAACTCCCCTCTTCCCCAAGCTGTTCAAGGAGCACAGCCCAGGCATATTGGGCCTGGTGGGGACAACCCTGGAATCAAGATGGAGTTTGGGCGCATGTTTTCTGGTCTTGGGTCTGGAGTAGGAAGTGCTACTCCCAACCCAACTCATCCTGCGATTGGAATTACTACTCCATCCAGGATGACGCCCACGAGGCATTTGGAGAGAGGCGATCTAGTTCAGTCTGCTGTTGTTGAGCTCGATGGAAGAAGGTCTACATCGAAAATAGGGGCACGGAAGAATGGACGAAGGCCACGCGAAGAAGGAGAATATGCAAACGACAATGGCCGAAATACTCCGGACCAGCAACGTGGCACGAAACGAGCGAAAGCAAACAGCCACTCAGCACCGCACCATCATCATCATGTTCATCCGCATCACCACCACCATCACCATCACGAAGCTAATGAAAACACCGCCGGGCCTTTCAACATGATGCGATTTCCCTCTAACCCGCTCTCTCATAGTGGTACGGCCGGCAATCCGGCGCATCATCACCACCATCACCACGCACATCCTGGTCATCACCATCACCATCCTCCTCGATCAGCAGCGCCCGCTCGCCGACCCTCAACAACGGTGCTCAGTAAGCGAGTGCTTGACGAAGTCAAGGCGAAACCTCGAAAACATCTTGGCTCGCAGCTGTACACGACTGAGCTTTCTCTGCCTTCAGCCGCAGAGACGCCGCTCGATGCCAAAATCAAGTTCAGTAGCAAGATGACACCTATACCCCTTTTCGAAGGCAAGGAGAACTGTACATTCACTATACGCGTACCAAGATACTATCTCACCTCAAGTCAGGCTGGTGCAGGTCAGAATTGCAGCTTCGAAGAAATATGTCTGCGACGCCAGCTATGGGGCTCAGAGATATACACGGATGATTCAGACGTCGTCGCTGCAGCCGTGCATTCCGGATGGCTGGAAGGCGATTTTGGCGAACACAATGATGACTTGAAAGAGTTGCAAAAGTCCTTGAAAGACGACGAGACGAAAGAAGCAAAGCAAGCTGAGAATGGAGACGACGTGCCGCTCTCGTTGACAGCACCTCCGCCCAAACCCGTCAAAGTACCCCAAGACCACGATGCCCATATCACGATACTCATCTTGCCACCTCTCGAAAGCTATGCATCCACGCACCAAAATCACGTAACGTCCAGGGAATGGAAAAGGGGACATGACGGCATGTCATTCATGATTCATGGTATTGATTTTGTGGATGAAGGCCCTTCGAGTCGATATGCCGAGCGCGGCGCTGCTGCACGAAAGAGAAGGATAACAATGGAGGAGGCTGATCGGCGTGAAGCAGCTGCAGGCTTGCTGCTGATTGCTAACGGCATGGGCGCAGGCGCTGGGACGGTGCGCGTTGGAGCGTAGAACGCTCACCGCAATCGGAACGAGCCCTCGCCCGACGATGATGTATCACGTAGAAATCCTTAACGGAAAAGATATCCTGTACGAAGAGTATGATAACGGTCACGACCAAGATTGTGGGGTTCCTGTCGTGCCTGACACCCTGAATATCAGGTGGTCCGAGCTTCTTTCACGTGAGTGTGTGACTAATCCCGAAGTTGCGGAACTTTGACATTCAGTATTGTGTTTTGTCTCTCTACACATTACATATCCCATGAGAGATGTTTCGCTGCACATGCGCAACCAGGGCCTTGGAAAGCTTCGTGAAAGACTTTGCTGGAATCAATCTGCACAGGCAGCAACGCGCCCAACAATTCTTTCAACAAGCGAGGACTTTTGGCCGAAGGGCTTCGTTATGGCAACAGACAGATGCGTCGAAAGGCGATGCTGCCGGCGACAGTGATGGCTGGATACCCTTCGATGGTGGTAGGGGCGGAGAGAAGGACGAGAGTGTCGTGACACTCTCCCCGAGAGATCTGAATAACACTCCGCAGGAGGCAAAGAATACAGTAGAGAGCGAGGAATGGCATGCTGAGGTTCAGATTACGGACCCCGAGGCTCTGGCAACACGACACGAAGAGGACACGGTTGATAGAGTGACATTGCGGAGTCTGTCTGCGAATGCAGGAAGCGAAGGCGCTCTGCAACGAGTGCGTGTGCTGGAACTTCCCGCCATATCGCAACACTTTGCTCCTCGAGAATCGCAGGCCGTCACTGTTCCAGAGGAGGCAACTCCACAACAAGCGACAAAGCCTACAGTGCAAGCGGAGCCTAGGACAAGAGCCGAAAGTCGTTATGTGAGGCGTCTGAGAAGGATACAGGACGGAAAATTCATGCAGTTGGCCATGGCTCGCCATTTGGGGAAACAATGTCAAGACCAGGCGCGTGAAGCTGAGAATGGCCCTCAGGAGGAAAGTTGGCACGAAGGCGCAAGGAGCAAGATTGAAGGGCCACAGGAGCATATTGGTGGAAAGAAGGAGAAGGGGAAGAACGCTCGGAAGAGGGAACGAAGAGCAAGAGAAGCAGAAGAAGTGAGAGAAACAAGCGAAGCGGACCCTTCCAAAGACGAGAACAAACTGGACAGGTCCGCGGCTTCTCCGGCCAGCAAGAAGGAAAAGACCGGCAAAGCTGTCGTACCAGAACCGAAACCAGCAGCGGCCAAGAAGAAACCCTCCACGACACCCAAGGGACCACAACAACAACCACCCCCAACAAAACAACAATCACAACCCTCGAGATTGAAAAAAGAACCCTGGCAAGTCCAAAAAGCAGCCCTCACCCGCAAATTCGGCGAACAAGGCTGGAGCCCCCGAAAGCGCGTCTCCCCAGACACCCTAGAAGGCATCCGCGCCCTTCACGCTTCCGATCCATCTACCTATTCCACCGAAACCCTCTCCAACCATTTCCAAATCTCCGCGGACGCAATCCGTCGGATTCTGAAGTCGAAGTGGAAACCTAAGCCGGAGGAGATAGAGGAGAGGGCGAAGAGGTGGGAGAAGAGGGGGGTGAAGAAGTGGGCGGAGATGAGTGAGAAGATGGGTACGAAGCCGCCGAAGAAGTGGAGGGAATTGGGGGTGGAGAATGTGGCGTTGCGGAGGAGGTTGGAGAGGAAGCCTTTTGAGCAGGAGAGGCAGAGGAGGAGTAAGATGCAGGAGGCGAGGGATAATGCGGATCGGTTGCCTATGGAAGGATCTTTCGCGGAGAGGATTTTGTAAGAATCGGTGTTCAAAAGGAGCAGTGGAAACAGCGACATTGTGGATCATGAGCACATTCCTCATCTCTTTCCGTTTGTTCGTATCTATCACTTTCCTCACCGGACCATGTGTTTTTCGGTCCGCTCCGAGGCATAGCTCAAGCGTCGTTCCCAGAAGCCGGCACTCCCTCAGTACCAGTCCCCAGATCCTCTCCAAATCTCTGCCCGCCCACATACAGAGGCTTACAGTCCTGCAAGCAGAAAATCATCCGACACCATTCCGTCTGGCTCGGATTCCGCCAAGCATGCATCGTGGCCCTCTGAACCATGACATCCCCTCTCTTCATCAACTGCACCTCCCCCGAATCAAGGACAGACTCCACCTGACCCTCCAGTACAATACCATAATCCACCGACTGCGTCCGGTGCATCATGCAAGTATATCCCGGAGCAAAGTCCACGTACCTCAGGACAGTGCCACCTCCGGACACCAGACCAAGATTGCCGGATTTCATTTTTTGTTCGTGCTTCTTGACGTCTTCGTCGTTGTTGAGGTCGGCGGGGAAAGCGGTGGTGTAGGCGACGGACATGGCGAGCTTGTCTTCGTCATATTTCACCCAGTCGACGGGGTGTTTGGAGTGCACGATAGCCTTCCCAGTACTATCGTTGTGGCCCGTCCAGTATGCGGTCGGCCCGAGAAGGTCGAGCGAGAGTTGATTGTTGGTAGGCTTGCTGTTGTCTGCCATCGCAGCTGATGTGTTGAAGTTATCAGATACAAGAGTTGGGATCAAGGATAACTGAAAGAGTTTGCGTATTCTCGAGTGACTGGCGGTGTAAAATGGCCTCGGACTCCGGACGGCGGGGTAGCTGAGCATTTGAATGCAGGTACCTGACTTGGATTCTCGTGCTCTCCGATTATTACGAGCCAGCTTTGGCAGCTTTGGGTCTCCCCAACATAGCTAAATCTCCTGCGTCATGGACCGTTGCTCGTGACGGCGCGCTTTCGCGCACACTCTGGTCGAAGAGGACAAGTCTAATACTCGTCTGGCCCGAGCTCTCACGAGCATCCAGTACGCCGTCTCATGTGACAATTTCTCCAATGATGCACTCTCGCCATCACAAGACAGCGGCACTGTTGCATATGTGAGCTTTTCCAATAGGTTTAGTACGGCATCGGCATGGGTGCAAGGTGCCCATTCTTGTCGTATCTGGCTTCTATGATGTTGTAAGCTCTCCATACTTGCGGATCCAAGACTGAACTTCATTGAGCTTACTGAAAAATGTGTAGTTCAAAGTGATGGTATCGATTCCCGTCATATTGGGATCCTTTAGGAAATCCGGATCGATGTAGAAAAATACCGGCATATCCACCGTCTCGCCCTTGTTCAATCTCTGCTCTTCAAAGCAGAAACACTGAATCTTGCTGAAATATGGTGCGACCTGAGCAGGTGTAACACTGTATGTGGCCACCCCGATGATGTCCTCGTCTTTGCTCTGATTTGTTGCGGTATAGAATGCCAGAGCTGTCTCTCCCGGTAGCACTCTGACTTCTCTTTGTTGCGGCGTGAACTTCCAAGGCAGGATATCTGATGTTGATCCAGCAAATGTGATTCGAAGGCGTCTCGAGGTCGTCACGGGGGTGAGCTTTTCGGCGACCACGTCTTCACCCTCGGGGGTTGAATGCGCAGACGACTTGATCGGCTGTCCACCCCACCCTGTCTGCTGGCAAATGGTCTTGTACAACGGTACGCTCCCGTAGCTGAGGGCGACAGTTCCGAGAATGATGGAGAGGGCGTAGTAGCTGAGATCTTGTTAGACGTGTTGCAGGCCAATCAACCTACAGAGGATCCGGCATACAGTGTATTCTGATTCTTGGTTTCAAAAGGCTTTCGCAGCTGCTGCATGGTTGGAGCTGCCCCACCCGTATGTTTCGTTCTTTGGGATGTCTGCAGAGTACGAGCCGGCTGGCCGCGCCATTGCGGCATCGAACGGAGTCGCATGCAGTCAGAGCATTTCCACGGTGATCGCCTCGTGGCCAGGTCTAGTAAGCTTCGGTATCTCGGTGGCGCCATGGTCGACTGTATTTGCAGTGCGTTTGAAGAAGTGAAGCCGTCGATGCCGATGGTCGTTGCAAGTCGTCTCGGGAGTGACGCCGCACCTTCCTTCCTTCCTTCCTTCCTTCCTTCCTTCCTTCCTGCACCATCCCAGCCGACCCGAGTCTTGGCGGGAACGACTACATGTACTCTTGACCGGACAGATCCACCGGTTGGCATCCTACATCCACCAGACAGCACACAGCACACAGCACACAGCACACAGTCTCTCCGTCTGGCGAACTCACCAACGGCGTGGAAGACGGCTCGCTGACCCACCTCAGACCTGAGCGTGGACCTACTCAAAGCTCCGATTCCGCCAACTCAAGGCCCTGCATAGTTGTAAGCAGTCCGAAGACATCGCATGAGAAACATGATCCCGCAGCAATGGTGCAACTATGCGGCGTCTGCGATACAGCAGAATCGAAATACAAATGTCCTGTTTGTGAACTGAGATAGTGCGTACTTGCTGATCACGACCTCCCAGCCCAGGCTCACTGACAAGACCAAGTTGCTCCATCCCGTGCTACAAATCCCACAAGACTACTCACGAGAATGACACACCTCCAAGCTCGACAGCCAGCGGCTCCCAGCAAATTAAGGTTGATCGGCCGGGCACCACGCAGCGAGTACCGAAGGTAGACTTCACTGGCTTCGAAAAGGACAAGGATTTCCAGCAACTTCTCAAGAGATTTCCAAATCTAAAACATCAGCTACAGCTGGCATGTGGACTTACCCTCGAACCGGGACCAGATGATTCCACCCGGTGGAACAAGCAGAACTGGTATCCGGACGACCATGGAAATACTCGAGGTGGCCTTCAAGATCGAGGCCATGGGCGAGGACGTGGTCGTGGCGGCGGATCGGGAGGTGGCCGTGGCGGCCTCTTATTCACCGAGGTACCTCCCGAGGAGAGACTGCGCCTGCCATGGAACCGGGAAAAGGGTGACAAGCAAGCTACTGAGATCATTGGCAGTATGCGAAAGAGTGCGAACGAGGAGCATGCAGAGGGAATGGGCGAGTTCGTCCAGCTCTGTCAGATGAAGTTCGGAAAATGAAAGGCGATGAGATAGAGATATGTGTTGCCAAAAAAATTCAAACGTTGCTATGAAGAAACCTAACAAGCACCATGGTCGACGGGCGCCAGGGCAGGCGCGTTGCCCGATTGGAAGACTCTAGACCATGGGAAATACTCTCTGGAGCCGTACCTGCGAGCCGTTCGGAAGTGCTGAGAGAGCCGGAGAGTCAGTGTTCTAAAAGAGGGGTCTCGAGCACGTGGACTTTCGAAGGACGAGTGAAGTGGCAACCTTGACGCCAAGCCAATCACATGCTATCGTCTATGCGGTCCAACTTCGCGCAAACACATCACATACCGCACACTGTACTTTCAGCGCACCAGCACAGCAACATGGCGGCCAGATCGGCGGATGCAACGACAAATCGAGTTGAGGTAAGCCAACAGCAGCAATTCGAATCTTCCGGCTGACATCGCGAAGCCCTTGAGGTGCCTACCTCGGAGTAAAGCTCGGAGAGGAGACATTGAAACCGAAGCGAGTTACTTAAGACTATCCACATCGCATGTCCTACACAGCACATACCCATGAGAGGGCCGAGGGGCGCAGAAGAGCACACAAGGCCACGTCCCTAGCAGACTCGGCCCGCCATAGGATTTCGGAAAGGAAATGGGGCACATATCAGCATGAGTACGTACACAGCAGTATCTCCCTATCCGCCATACCGAAGCAGCCCGCTTCACCATTCTTAAAACAGCAGATATCCCACACAGTACTTAACGGGGAGCTGCAAAGCCAATACGGGAAACGACACATCCTCAACCGCTAGCTTCCCCCCCCCCCCCCGACACACACACCCCCCATCAACTTCATCAGCTTCACGAGAGGAACCGCACAAGACCACACCAAAAAGACACACATGCAGAGTTTTCCAATCTCACACCCAGATTCCTTCCATATCAATCCAATCCAAATCTCTACACTAAGCACACGAGTATCCCTTCAGCCACAAAGATTTCGCTTCACAAATATCAACAGCTAGCCACCCAAAATTTTCCAAAAACAATTCGATCCAAAAAAAATCCGTTTGGATTCCCCCGCATCCCATCCATCTCTTGTGCCGCGAGGCTGAATCAATATAAAGGCATTCTCTAGAAAACCCCCTTCCCAAGATATCCGAGGGCTTTTTTCTCTTCCTTTTTGGCCCCCTTTGCTCTCACTACTCCCAAAATAGGATATATGGATTTGCCGACGACGACGACGTCCACAACAACAGCAGCAGCACGTTTCTCGTTTCCCTTTCGTTCCATGGTTCATCTTTCCCCTCTCGCTCGGCGTTCCAATGTACTCTGCTGTTCTTTCCAGAGATCCGTCCGACTCTCTCAGCCTTAAATTTATCTCTTGAAGAACTCCTTAAACTTCGCCGAAGCCCCATTAGCCGTGCCCGCAGCAGGTTCCAACTGTACGCTGCGGTCATACAAGTCCTGTAAACACAGTCGAGTCAATATCACCTCTTCTCTCAAAAAGTTGAAAACCCCGTAGGTCAGGTTGGGTCACCAAAACTTACCTCCTCGTCCTTGATGAGCTTCACGTCCAACACCAATTCCCGAATCGTCTCGTTCCCCTTCGGCTCGCCCAGACTCTTATACGGCATCCCCTGTGCCCTCTGCATCCCCACAATCACATCTCCCATGATTTCGAATTTCTTCCAATTGATCCGCTCTCCCTCACGGTCCAAGAATGTCTTGTTGCCTTCCTCGGCTGTCGCCAGATCCCTTCGATGGAGAGGTAAGTACGGTATCCTCTCGCTGGAACTGTTCTCCCATGCGAGTCGGTATGCGAAGTGGGATCTTGAAGCTGACATGAGGATTTCGAGTTTCATCCAGTCTCGTCCGATGGCTTGGGGGAGTAGTTCGCGAGTTGCGACCAGGCGGTGTACGGCGGTGGATTTCACGCCAGCAATGATGGCCCCGAGGGCGTTGTAGTTGTTGAGATCTCGAAGTTTGCGCGCAATACGCATGAACTTCTCCAGCATGAGGGCTCGGTGCTTCGGCTTGTCCCGAAGGACAACGTAGTTTCCTACCCAGCTGGCTAGTTGATTGAAGTGTTCAATCATGCGGTTGACATGGGCGAGATTCTTGCACGATGCTCGTTGATCTTTGGGTAGCGAGACGTGTCGTACGAGATCGCGTGGTCGTATTGATGAGAACATGATCCAGTCCATTCTCGTGAGCTCTCTAGCGATGAGCTCGTCCGGTTGTTCATACAGCGTTCGCCATTGTATTTTGGTGATGGGATTTCGAGGGATGGCTTGCAATGATTGCGCCTGCTTTTGGGCGTGCTCGACGTGAGCGATCATTTGATTCGCATATTTCGGTAGGTGTTCCGGTGCCTCCTCGTTCAATGTTGTCCCACTTAGCTCTTTCTCCATGGAAAACATTGGGTCATCGATCAGAGTGCTCGCTGTTGATGACATCGAACTTCGCGCATGGTCTGCAGACGCCTCCCGGTCACGATCGCAGTACGCCCAGTTGGTATCGTCGTCTTCGCGTACTGCCTCGAGATCGATGTTGATTTCTTTCGCGGCCTGAGCAAAGATTCGTAGCTCCGCAAGCTTCGTGACAAACGTCCGTAGCCGCCGCCTGGTCCGGGGGAACGCAAAATCGCCCGGATACCATCCCACCCACTGCTCGACGATGCCCACGTAGCGCAACTGGGTCTGTGTCTTCAGGATCTGTGGACACCCGTTGCGTTCGAGCAAGTCAAAGCGCTCGACGATGGCCTCCAAGAGCTTTCCAGGAGCCGCAAAATTTCTGTATAACGCGAGGAAAATCGCGGCGAATTTCAGATCTGTCTTCGACGCAGGTTGCAATAGTAGTCGATCGACCAGTTCGTTAAAGGTTGCGCCGCTCTCCGTAAGACTTGAAGAGGTTGAGTTGGCTCCGGGCAGCACTTGACACACGTCGCCGCTAATTGATGAGCGGGAGGATGCGGGCGAAGCGCTCGCAGATTCCTCGAGTAGGAATGAGGTTTGCATTGATTCGTGTTCTAGCGGTACACGGAGACGATCGTGTGAGCCGTGGCCCGCGATGGTAGAGTCGTGTCGGCTGTGTCTCTGGTCCTTCTGGCGTCCCGCTGTCCACTCAGAACTCGCGCGGTTGTGTCCAAAGGGACTAGGGTGGCGTGGTGACACTGGCCTTACGGCCGTCGATTGAGCTCTGCGCCGGTGCGCCGATGAGCTTCGAAAACGTTGGTCCGGATGGCTGTTGACAATGGTGCTCAAGAGCATGAAAATGCCACGCTTGTGGCTCCCCGGATTGAGATAGGAGGTTTGGAGGGTAGTGATACTGCTGATTGCTCGCTTCGCGTTCTGTTCGACCACGGTAGGATCAACTTCACGTTCTGGAGCTGGAGTATCACACTTGGTTGAGACGAGAAATGTAGGCAGTGAAGCTTTCGTGACTGCATCTGTTGGCGACGCATTGTTAGTAAGTACTGTCCCATCGTCTCCACCAATACGGGCGTACGCGAGCACCACTCACTTAGCATCCCAGGGAGGTCTTCCACGCTCCTCTTATCCTGCACGTCGTATAGAGCTAATGCGCCATCCACCCTCGGTAGCATCTTATTCTCAATGTTGTCAGGCCAGTTGATCGTCTCATCGTCGTCTATATCAATATCTTCCAGCGGCAGCTCGAGCAAACGGACTAGGTAGAAGGTGCCATGGATCGGGATCGTGCATTCGGCGGCGTGCGTCTGAGGGCGTGCAGGGAGATCGAGAGCCTTCTGAACGAACGTGGACTTGCCAACGCCTTGGGCGCCGATGATGGCGATATTGATCTCGGGCAGCGGTTCGAGCAGCTACAAACGCGCGTCAATAATGTAACACTGTTTTGTGGGTAGCAATCGGTGGATTTGGAGCGAGCATGTGAGGTATTCCAGCACGGTCCGACCATAACCTCCGATGATGCCTGTCAGTCCACGATGCATCGCGCTCGTACATACCTCGGGTCTGGCAGAGGGCTGTGGGAAAGGCCCTCGCGTTGTTCCCGCGGCGCCGACAGCCCCGTCGTCGTGGTGCGCAGCGGAATCGACGTGGTGAGGGGCGGGGCGGCGGGCATGGGAAGAAGTGTTTGTCGCAGAGGGTGTTTGGGGATGCGACTCATCGCTTCGCTTTCCAGCAGCATGGACCTGGTCGGACGACTCCTGGCTCCACAGCTCGTGCCCGGCGTGGAGGCGCGTGTGCTGCTGGGCTACGGCGACCAGGGGGGAACTTCTAGTCCGACTCTTCACGCGTGGCCGCTGCAGCTGGGCGTCCGCTGCTTCGTCGCCGAAGAAACCTCCTCCTCCTCCTCCTCCTCTTTCTCCTCCGCCGGCATTTGTCCTGTGTTGGTGCTGGCTGTAGTACTGATCGTAACTCTGGCTGCTTCTGGCCTTCTCCCGGCGCTGGTGGGGTTGCGATTCGGAGCGCGACGTGCTGCATCGCCTGGATGACTCGCGCGCAGACGACTGAGGCATTTCCCGATGCGCTGCGTTGCGATGCGAGCAATATATCGACCTGGTCTTGCCGGTACGGCGGCCGTTTCCAATCACTCGCTGCTCTTAATCGTGTCCCGCACTGCTGTGGAACGTGAAACCCGGAGCGGGGACCTGACGGGGAGTTGAAGTATGCCCTGCTGCCGAGCTGTCGTCCATGTCAACGCTCGTCCGCTCCACGCGTTCGACAGAGAGACCAACGGCCGCGGTCTCGGCGGGATCGTCGTGGTCGTGCTGAAGGTGGTATGGAGGGGAAGGACGGGGACTGTGGGAGGCTCTCGCGGGATCGGGAGGCTGTCGCTAGAAGTGCTGCGATCTAACCCTCTCAGGCTCCCTAGACTGACTGGCTGCGCGGTACTGGACTGGACCTGGACTGCAATCGCTACTGGACACTGGAGGCCGACGGGGAAGCGCTTCCGAGCCGATACGATACGATACGGGTGTTCAACTCTAAAGCAGCCCGTCAGCCCGTCAGCTTGCAGGGCAGATAAGCACCACTCACCAGACTCACCACGGGGCACTACATGTACCTAATAACGGACTACACGCTATGCGCTATGCGCTATGCGCTATGCGCCATGCATCACACACTACATGTACCTGCTACCGTACGCTGACCTCACCTTGCCCTTGTAAACCCAATTCATCGGACCACGCCACCCACTACCACCTCACAGTCAACTTGACGCTATCCCTCAAGTCGGCCGGTCGTACTGAATGAAGCCTGACTCGCGGCCATCTGCAGTCCAACCACATGAACCGATTCCCACTCCGCATCCGCCCGCATATTCACCCTTCCTCACTGCACGTACACCAAGATTCCTTCGCCGACGTTTACCAGTCGAAATCGATAAATCGATGATGCTCTACAGAACTCTACCGCTTGGGCTGAACATCACGCCAGGCGACATCAGCTACCGTACTTCCCTACTTCCCGGGATGCCTTATTGCGACCTCTCAAGACTCACTACAGACCCTTCCAACCACCTCACAGGCCTAACCCTCCCTCCAAGACCTCTCCTCTTGACACTCCCAGCTGGAGTTTACCAGAATCGGATCCTGGTCAGACAGCACACTCCCGTCCGGCTACAAGAACAGGTCCCCGGCATAGTCAAAGCTCGTCGCGCTCAACGTCTCTCCATTGCCGCTGCGATAGAAGTGCTTGTCGACCGTCTCGCGCGTCTCCATCGTAAAGGCCTGTCTTCGCAGACCAGAGCCGTCGCCTCAATTTCAGGCTGGACGCCGCCCATTTCCAGCTCGATCCAGACGTCTTTCAGGCCGTTTGCGGTGTTGAACACGCCGATATCGTCGCCATCCCGGGTATAGCGACTGTTCGTATTGCTAGCAACAAGGACTGCGTTGCTCGCTGAGTTGCTCGCGATAATAGTCGGCTACCTATTGGATGTCGGCAGCACGGGCTTCGATGTCCCCTTCTTCGTCGTCGACATCGGTGTGAAGGTCTGTAGAGAGCCAAGTCAGATGCACATTTTCTACTTTTCGACTTACTGTACAGGGCCACGGTGACAGTATCCTCATTGGTCACTTGCATGTAGGTGATGCTGAGGAACCCTCAGCGGGTGAAGACTCTATCTCAGAGCCTACCCTTGAGGAGTAAGACAGGCCTCGAATCGAGATCACACTGATACCACGTAATTCTGGCGAAATCATCTGCCCAAGCAGAATTCGCGAACGTATTCAATCCCATAACAACATCTCCGGACGTCGCCGTGCGGTACTGATATCACCGTCAGTACCATGACCGCTCCTTATACTCTTGTTTAGAGAAGGCACCCACAGTATAATTGTCAGTCGCATAAATATGAGCGTGATAATTGAAATCTTCCTGCACATGGATAAAATCGAACCCATGTTCGGTGAAGAATTCGCCAATATAACCTGCATCCGTGGCTTTGTCGCCGACGACATCGTTGAAATTGAGAATTGCGGGTAGACGAGCGGCATTCAGGGAGAGGATGCTGAAGGAGCCACTGGCGAGGAAGAGTAGGTAGGCAAACGTGACAGCCTGGTCGTCCCAAGAACAGAGAACAGAACCGGACTTCGACGTTGGTTCTCATATAGCTTGCCTTCAAGACGATTCTGGGAGATACTGGATTCGATACGCTGCAATGCAGCTCGCCTTTTTTCCACATTTGGAAACGACGCATCCCATCTTCAATAATATACCATAGTAGCATTACATTCATCGTAGCATTGAATGGAAGACTATGTCTTTCTTTTGTTGTGGAGCGAGCCAAATTCGGCCATTGCAAAACGTGTCGTGGGGACTGGATGAGCAAGCTACCTTACATATTTCTATTACCTACGTGTATGCAGGTACAGTGTATGTATGCAGGTACGAAGCGAGAGACCTCATCTCGCACAGTGATGACCACATATATAACAGAAGCATTTGGAGGAGGTGCATAAGATGTCAGACTTTCTCCATCTCCTCCTCCTCCTCCTCCTCCTCTGAACCCTAGATACAAATCAACCCCGTCTGTTTCACAAACCACAAAAACCAAATCAATGCGATTCCCAATCCCATTCCCACCCCCTCTCCGGGAAACGTCAATTCCAAAAAATGTAAACCTCCTCAACACCTGCGGCACGAGGTTTTGGATATGATATCTCGAGTATCTAAGATATGGGGAGAGGTTTGTGCCGATATCGAGATATCATACAGGTTCTTGCGCCGCTGCCGAAACCTTTCTTTTTTCCACAACTGATGAGCGAGGGGAAAAAGAAAATGGACAGGGAGAGGGGGGGAGAGAGAGAGAGAGAGGGGGGGGGGGGGGGGGGGGATAAATGCATGGGAATTGCAGTCCAAAAAAAA